>JAUMHF010000025.1:685985-701813 GCA_032359275.1 Microctenopoma steveboyesi
AGCTAATGTAGAAGAAATATGATCTCTCTTGTTAATTCCAGTCAGAACTCTGGCTGCAGCATTCTGGATTAACTGGAGGCATTTGAGTGAGTTATTCAAATTCAAATTCAAATTGGGACATCCTATCAGTAACTGACATGATGGCCGCGTTTCATGTGAAATACATACAGACATCATATAGATGGTAAATCATAAACGTGCTCTGCCGACCAATCCCTCCTCACCTGTTAGCATGCCAATAGCCTTTAGCAAATAGCATGCTAAATGTAAAAAATAGATTTTAGAATTTTTGTTTTTTTAATGATACTGTGACTGCAGTACTAAATTGTGTAGTATTTGACAACATTTCTCCCATTATAACAGTTACAGTTTTTAAAATACTATGTAGGACTAAACAGAAGTTAGACAGGTAGTCTTATTGGGTAATCTTTGCTGGAGTTCAGTTACTGAAGATACTGACCTGAGGAAGGAGAGTATTTAGACCATTATTAGCAAATGTCAGTTTACATTTACATTCAGGTAAAAGCTTCACATTTTGTTTTGTTTTTTGGTCCAGGAGAGCGTTTTTCTCATGACTCAGAACAGAGCCTTGCAGTTGTTGTTTGACCTTCGTTTTCTCAACACCACACTGGGCAACAGACTGGACGAGGGCAAGAACTCCCGATCCCATCAAGACCCAAGGTATCAGTCTCATCTCCTATCTATATACATACCAAGGCTGAGTACCAACCTGGCAAATTGAAGCTTGCTGCAAGTGACCTGAAAATCTAGACCAAAGAACAATACACAGAATATTACACAGGTCAATATATACACATTACACAATATAATAACAGTACGCTACATAGGTAAAGAATGACGCATTGTACTAACATCATACACATTGTACAACATTATATACACCTGAATAACATTATGCAAATGTATTTCACTTTTTTGTCATGCTTTTATACTTTTCAAAAATGGTATTTAAGAAAAGTAAACCTGATTTGCAAATCAGGTATACTTTTCTTTATACTTTTCATTCAGATTATCAAATATGTTTTTACATTATACACTTGTTCCACAATTCAAAATGCAGTTTTTAAATTATTGATTTGATTTCAATTGAATCCAGTTCATCTTTATTTGGGACATCAGTATCATCAGTAATGAATTACAATAGTCTAGTCTATAAGTTACAAAAGCATGGACTAGTCTCTCAACATTACTTTGAGACAGGATGCTCCTAATCTTAGAAATATTGCTGAGGTGGAAGCAGGCAGTGCTGGAGACATTTTTTATGTAATGGGTAAAAGAGATATTCTGATCAAAAATAACACCAAGATTCCTCACAGGAGTGTTCGGGCAATGCAATGTCACCTAAGGTGGCAATCTAGCTTGACTCTCAGGGGACCAAATTAAATAATTTCAATATTAGGAGTAGAAAGTTACAGGACATCCAGGCCTCTGTTGTTTAAGGTTTTACTAATTGATTGATTGCCCAGTGGAGACATGTATAAAGTAAAGAGAATTGCTCCAATTGTGGGACCCTATAATTAACTTTTATGTGCGAAGAGGACTTATCATTAACATGAACAAATTTAAATCTATTGGAGAAATACGATTTTAAACCAGCTGAGTGCTGTTCCTTTGAATCCAATGTTCTAGTCTTTGTTATAAAATGTTGTGATCAATAGTGTCAAATGCAACGCTAAAGTCTAACAAGACAGTTATAGAGAAGTTCATTGTCTATAATTTGCTACAGCCCCTGAATCAAGTGCTGTTTTTTTCAGTAGAGGTTTGACTAAAGCTACGTTAAAAGCCTGTGATACATGGCCTGATGAGGTGGCTCTTCTGTGTTGAGCCATGCGTTAGTAGGACTGTTGTTTAGTTTCCTAACACCTAGGTCAAAATTAAAACACAGGAGGTGGAAATATTTGACCAAACACATCAACGCCGTGGACATTAACATCAAGTTCACTCGAGAGGATGTCACAGGCAACAGCCTGGCCTTGGACTGTGCAGTACAAATTGAGGAGGACAAGAGCCTCAACATCAGAGTGTACAGGAAACCTACACATACAGATCAGCACTTGCTGTTTGACTCTCACCACCCTCTAAAACACAAACTGGGAGTAATCAGAAACCTACACCATTGGGCAGAAAATATTCCCACTAGAATCTGGATAAAACCTTTTTGGAGTGTTGTGCATTGTACTAAGTGAAGCTGCAGCTTTATAAACTAGATAATCAGCCAGTACCAGAAAAAAAGGTTAATAATACTGCCCTCCTCTGCGTTGGTACATGTCAGAGGATTAAAAGGTAATGGGATTAAAGTTATTTAAATTTGGTGACAGCATTGTCAGATGCATATCTACTATAGTGTAACTTTTCAAATACAGTCCATTACAGTAAACTCAAACATAAATGTTTCTTCCTCAAAATCTTCCACTGACCTTTTTTATATAAATTATTAACTTCTATTCCATAAGTCAGAAGAAGATTGAGCATGTGATTAAAACTGTGAGTTGGTTTATTTACAGTTAATTGAGTAAATCCAATGGACTGGATTGCATTTTATTTGTTAATGAAAAAACTATTTAAACCTGCCTGTCCATATGTAAAATAGTAATTGCCCCTTAAACGTAATAAATAGTTGTGTCAGTTATTACTGGTGCTACAAACTGTTTTTTGTCATTAGTCCACAGAATATTTGCCCAAAAGACATAAATCAAGATATATCTGGCTAATGTTAGATGATCCTATGTGTGTCAGCAGTGGCTTTTGCCTTGCATGTCTCATGGAGTCTTTTTTTATGTTGACATAATATTACTGATCTTGACTGAGACAAGTGAGGCCTGGGTTCTCTCCTGGAAGAGTCGTTGCAGAGGCGGACCACTCCTGGGAAGATTCACCACTGATCCAATTTTGTGCCATTTGTCACACATTTTATTTAATTTATTTTTTGATTCAACAGGCCTGGCACTCAACTCAACTTTCCAAAAAACACAATTATTTAAAAACTGCATTTCGCATTTACTCAGCTTAACTTTGTATTTTTCATCATCTGTGTTTGATTATCTGAAAGGTTTGACAAATATGCAAATCTATATAGCACTGTATATGTACTCCACACCTTTAGTATTTTCAGTGTATTAGTTTAATGTGTTGCAGCATTAAAATGTCCTCAATTTGCATTTTGCTTTTTGTCTTCCAGATTCTACAAAGTCTGTGATTGGTTGGAGAGTTTCATTGACCCTTTTGATTTGGATGTATTCACACCTCTCTTAAATGCCAACCTCAACTGCCTTTTCCAGAGGACCTCGGTATTTATGTTTCCTAACCTAAAAAACAAATATGAAACAAAGAAAAACTTTAAACTAGATGGACAAGGGAAAATCGCTACATTTGTGTCAATTCACTTTAGATATGAAATTGGTGGCTACAATGTACATTGTTAACTGGTTGATATGATGTCCTTTATCAGGTTGTTCTAGGGTTGCTGATGGGCTCAGAGAAGCAGTTTGCTTCGCGGAGCAGTGGTGTTAACTGCCAGGAACCTCACAACATTCTCCCACTGGGTACTTGTCAGATCAGGTCAGTGGTCAACATACACTCACAGTAAATCTTGACTTTAACTTTATTGTTAATCCCCCATGGGGGAAACTTAAATAAACTAAAATCTTGGTTACACTCTCTAACATAAATAAGTAATTCATGGCCAGATTATACAAGAATATTGTTTTCCACTACATGACTTTGACTCTGCTTGCATTTTTTGTCTTCTACTGTGCAAAGGTTATTGATGGTGCCTGCAACTTTTTGGGGGGGTTTACCTCTATTGAGGATCAAATGATAATACTAAAAGGTGATGTTACACTGCAGAATACTGTCTGCTCAAATGGAAGTTTCACTACTGCAACCATGAAAATGCATGTCTAAACTAGCAACAATATGATACAAATATACAAAAATAATGAGCATACCTGGAACAAATATAACAACAGTACATGCAGCACCTTTAATTAAATAAACATTTTTATTTTCAATAAAATAAACAGCATTAACAATTGCCTATAAAAAACAAGAACAATAATGAGTGATTCCAAACTTTTGACTTGTAGTGTACACCACCAGTCAAACATTTGGACACAGAATTTACCATGTTTTTTATGACATGTTTTGAGCTGTGTTACCATCATTGCAAAAGGTTTTTTTAATGATCAGTTATCCTCCTAATTTAATTAACTTTCATTAGCAAACATAACATCTCCAGTATGTATTCATCACTCTTGTTTGGTGATTAAAACACTGGTGGATTATACAGAGATAATCTTATTTTTAAGACCTCTCGTCATTTGCAATTTCCAGCAAACGATTCTCTTCCAGCTCAAACATGCTCAATGCACCAGGTTTGCAAATGGAGCGCATTTTTGCAGTTAATGAAAGATGGTCAGAATACCAAAACTGGTCCAGTATTTTTAGACCTTAAATAATGCAAAAAAAAAAAAATCATATTCATTTTTATTAATGTTTTAACTTATGAAGTGTTCAGAAATCAATATTTGGGGGATATTTTCAATCACAGCTTTACCACAGTGTTCTTTTTTTCCAGAGCTGTATACTGCCAATAAAGCTGATTTTTCTTTTTCTTAATCAAATATTGCTGAGAATTTAATTAGGGAAACTATATGTCAAGCATAACCTAATCACTCTGACTATCTCTTCGGTACAGATTTGGCTTGCTACCTCTTAGCATGTCAAATACACAGAAATCCAAGTCAGCCTCCAGAAATATTGATGCTCCGCACCAACTGGTTAGTAACCGAGACTGACTGAATCTGAGGAGTTTTTAACATTTTATTTAATATTACTGACAGTATTTTTATTTTATTTTATTGTTTTAATCCTCCCGGGTTAAATGTTGACTGTTAAACGTTCTGTCCTGCCAGTATTTCTCTGTACGAAAGTACCTGTAAGAAAGTACAGGCAAGATTATAATTGAGAGATTATATTGGTGTATTCAAAAGATGAATATGGGACAAAGGTTTAGAATTTTGAGTCTTGTTTTCAGATATGTTTGTATAATAAAATACACAAAACACTTTTTGTATCAGATCTCCCCAAATGAGCCTAGCTTTAGGTATGTGGATTACAGTTGGGTATGTGGATTACAGTTGTTTGTTGTTACCCAGATGTCCCATGAGATATAAAGAGCACTTCCTGCGCAAGTCAATCACCTGCTCCTTCATCTTGGCATTGATGCAGACAAAGTCATTGATGATCCCCCTGTATTCCTGCTCATTCCTCTTTAACAACCAACCAACAATGGCGGTGTCATCTGAGAACTTGCAGATGACAGCTGTCTGTATTTTAATTGAAGTCCACCATGCGAAGATTTGGTTAAATTATATTTATTTTAATTTTCTATTTGTTCCAATAGCTAAAATGTGGGTTAACTGATACAAAATATGTTCTCTGTTGTTAAAATACAGTGTCTAGATTGGAAAAAGCATTCAGGGTACAATAAACAAAATGAACTAAATTGATTACCTTCCCGCAGTTATCCAGGTCTTCTTTGAATTCTTGGCCATGGTATGCTAGTAACGCTAGACTAAAAGCATCCCTAGTTCTAAACACAGTTTGAGCTAGTTCTTATTTACTTTTTCCTTGCTCTTTTCTAAACAGAAACAACTAGGCTCATCAATTGGCTAGGCTGATTTGATTTGCAAGCTGCCATTTACCATGAGTATATCTCAGCAAACCTAGTGTTTTCTCTTTCATTCATTAGGCATCTTCATTGTCCACAGCAGTCCATGAAGACAGCTTTCAGCCGGGGAGTCTGTTCAGAGAACTTGCTGATCAGGATGAAGACATAACAACACCTTCTTTATTCAAACTTACCTGGCTGTCTGGCATGGCCAAGTAACCCATTATTGCTTTTTAATTAGCCTTCCCTTTTCAAAAACTATGTATAATAAATATAGTTTTGCCATTTCCTTTTATGCAGTTTAATTTACTTCATGTAATGTGAGACAAAATTTTGGCTGTTTTGTGGAAATGAGTAAGGTGTGAATGAGGTGTGCAGTTAACAAGCATTGTAGGAGTGCTTGGAGTCTCAGGTGCATGTATTAATTCAATTCAATACAATTCAGTTCTTCTTTATTTGTATAGTGCCAAATCATAACAAAAGTCATTTAGGGCACTTTACATAGCAAGGTTTAGACCTTGCAAAATATAAGTGGTATATATAAACAAAATAATGCAGAAAACCCAACAGTTATATTTGAGCAAGCGCTAGGCAACAGTCGAATACAGGGTAGAATTATTCCTGTTCAACTATTACTAGTATTTTGTAGTGCAGACATTTATCACAAAACTTTCAAAGCAACAAAAAATGCATACAGTAGGAAGCTTTATACAGGTGTGAGGTAACCATGACATAAAGTTACTGACATGCACATGGTGGTAAATACATAATAAAAAATAAAGAGAGGAGCTCAGTGCATTAAATTAGGTCCACCAGCAGTTAAAGGGTTTTAGGAAGTTATTGGGACATCATACTGAAAGTAGAAAGTTACATTATTCAACTCTAGAAGTAATAAATACATGACCTGGATTTTCAGGGTCATTGAGACATTGAGTGTTATTTGAACTGAAATGTTCTGCTCAAAAAGTGTTAACTGTCATATTGGTGGTAAAATTGATGCCATCCCGAGTGAAACAACCATTTAATATTGTTTTTATAACCTTATTCACTGGTTAGTGTATTAGATGTCTTATCAGAAATACAGTGTATACATTAACCCTCTAAGGCATGGTGTTGCCGTCAGGCAACAAACCACATTTGTTTGCCTCACACTACCCCATTACATTTTTAGGGGGGTACACTGTTTAAAACATCACCTAACATGTCTGTGTCAAATGAAAACGGGTTTAAGTGCATGTAACAATTTGTCAGGGAGAGGAGCAGTCTTTTTAGGAAACGGCTGCACGATGCACACTGCCACTAATTGGTCAGATGAATATCACTTTTCAACATGTTAAAATATGTGTTAACTTTAAATAAATATATTCATGTGCATAAACATGTAAAAAAGCATTTTTGACCATTTTAAGACTTATTTTGTCATTATTTATATACTATAACTGTGTTTTCTTGTTCGTTGCCTCAGGGCAGCACTGTGCAATTAGGACACTTTTGATCACACAGTGTAATTCTATAGTGTGGATATGTGCTTAGTTAATAAATAATGTTGCATAGTAAATGTTCTACTTTTCCTTACACTAACACTTACAGGAGATTGACACAAGTTCATTTTAAGGATGGAAAGTGCATGATCAAGGAGTTATGGTAATCATTCACCCAGACAGTGAGGACAGCTTGTATAGAGTGATAGTGGATCCTTACAGCAGGTGTATTTTAGTGCTAAAACAACCCTGACCAATTGAAGGATGTCCCCACTGAAGTTGTGCCGTGGTATCTGGCACCAAGATATCTTAATCTTGTAAATTGTGAGGCGGGGTCTCCTTAGATTGGATATGTTTGTCCAGCACCTCCCATGGATACATGATGGTTTGACACAATTCAGACCAGCCTTTACCCACCATGTGTATAAATTAGCTTAAATTAGCCACCAAATACCCTGTTGCTGGTTCACCACTGTTCTTTATTTGGACAACTTTAGACAGATACTGACCACTGCAGACCAGAACACCCCACATGAACTGCAATTTTCGGGATGATCAGACCCAGTCATCTAGCCATCACATTTGGGCTCTTGTCAAACTTGCTCAAATCCTTACCACATCCCCATTTTTATTGTTTCACACATCACTTGCTTCCAAATATGTCCCACCTTCTAACAGGAGACAAGATTAAGAGAAAACCAGTGCAATTCGCTTTATTTGACATTGGTCATAACATGTCAGGTAAATGTTTAATGAAGCAGGAACGAGCTGTTTTTTCAAGGAATATTTGCACAAACATACACAGACCTAATATCAACAAACTTTAGTACTGTCTTGTATAAGAATTTAATGTTTGCTTTTGAAAGTTTATTAAATTAAAAGGATAACTGATCATTAAAAACCTTGTTGCAATGATGTAACACAGCTAAATATAAATAAGTCCTATGTGTGTCCAAACCTCTGACTGGTAGTGTGTTCATAAATAAAAATAAATGAAAGCACAGCTTGCTATGAGGGTTAAAAATTACTGTGATGAATTCTTCAAAGCCTATCCCATCCCCAGATGGGATAGGCTGCGGAAAAGCGGAAGATAATAGAGATAAAGTGTGTGGGACACGCGACCAGATTTTTATACTATACATAGAATCATAGTTCAATGGGTAAAACAGTCATTTTTCTACCCGAGGGCCAGTGGTTTGATTCTCAGTCCCCCCAAAGCTGGGTTGAGGTGTCTTTAGACAAGACACTAGAAGCCTGTAGTAGCACTGACACAGGTTTAGCAGCTGTCTAAACAACAATTTCTCCAAGGGGATCAATAAAGTATCAATTATTAATATAGAAATAAATCATAATAATAAAGTATTCATTATTATAAATAGTAATTAGCTTTATTTATCTTTACTGTGGCGTTTCTATGCGTTCTGACTGTAGTACAGGGTGAAAAAAAGAAAATGAAATGGAAAATCGTAGTTTAATTGCCTTAGTGAAACTTAGATGTTACAAAACAATAGACTTGGCTTTGGGCAAAGCAACTAATAGTTATAATTATTTATTTATTATATTATAATAATAATAATAGAGAAACCTTAAAGGTGACTGCAACTTTGCCTTAAACTTAAAGCCATCAATAAGAAAGCAGGATTTACTGAGTGGGTCGTTTTTATATTCTGTGTGCAATAGGAATCCACAGTCTGTCCTGTGAGCTCATCTTGTGTTTTTGTTGCCATGGTAACTCAAGAGACATCTTAGCTTTAAAAGATTAACCAAAAATTATCTAGATCCAAAGGTCAAAGAGATTCATTATAGGTGTCACACCAGAATACCAGAAATTAGACTATTACAATTTGCCAATAAAACTGTACTTTACTGTTTTAAAAAAACAAAACAATTCCTTGTCATCTGTTTCATTATAGGGTTGACAGTTCACAATATGGCTCTCCTTAGACATAGTTTACACAAAATCCAACATAGTAATACTTATATACTGTGGTGTACATTAAACCATTACCCCATTGTCATATTATCATTCCCCACTTGGCAGGAAGAAATATCTTGACACCCCACCTCTACAACACAATGGCATGAATTTATCATATTCATATACATGTAAAACTATGAGGTAATATGAGTTCCTCAGCGCTAGTGTGTGTCTTACACTGGGCTCTCAATTGGTTTTTTTTATGGATGTTACTGGGGTACGATGTCAATAAAAAAATATTGCCAGCTCCCTTACAATAAAGAAACCAGTCTCAAGGTGGATAGTAATATGTGCTTCAATTGAAATGAATACAAGCAATGCATGGCATGGTATTGCTTGCTATTGATTTTCAATATCAGACACCAATCAATTACATTATTGGTTAATTTGCTTTGACAGTAATGTAACAATATAAGTGAAATATCTTTTGTCATTCTAAGACACTGTGTTTACAGTCTTTATGACATGTTTTATGTCAAGTTAGTGTTATAGTTCATGTTGAAATGTCCTATTAAAATGTATTCATAAAAACATTTTTTTCACATTCTAATATTGCAAAACGACTGCAATGCAAATGCTTGTGTGAAGTATTCACACCCTAACAAAAAGCTTGTTCCTGCGATGTTACTGACATGTGAATCTATGAACAAAAAGACACACTATCACTGTATATTTTTACTTTTTTCTGTCTATTTTGCTCATCACAGCCTTGACATCAACAGGAGCTGAAGCAGCAGCAGCTTTGGCATTTTCTTCCTCCTCCTTCTGCCAAAGAATGATAGGATGAATGCCCGGATTTCGATTTTTTGCATTTTGGTCCAGTTGAGATAGACTAGGGTGGAAAAAGAAACAGGATAGAAGCCTTTGTTAAAGCCTTTCTGACTACAGAGAAACAATATTTCCTAGTTATCAGGATACACATGCATCCTAAAAAACCTGGTATTTTTAGACCAGTTTTCTAGTCATAAGCTGACTCTAGTTCCAGCATTATTTTTTAACCAATTTTAATCAATCAATCAATCAATTTGTTGATATTAATGAAATCCGTGTATTTAAATACACTCACTGGCCACTATATTAGGCACACCTGTCCAACTGCTTGTTGATGCAAGTTACTGATCAGCCAATCACATGGTGGCAACTTAATGCATTTAGCATGTTGACATGGTCAAGATGAACTGCTGCAGTTCAAAACGAGCTTCAGGATGGGGAAGAAAGGTGATTTAAGTGACTTTGAGAGTGTCATAGTTGTTATTGCCAGACGGACTGGTCTGAGAATTCCAGAAACTGCTGATCTTCTGGCATTGAGACGCACAACCATCTCTAAATTTTACAGAGAACGGTCCAAAAAAGGGAAAACATCCAGTGAGTGGCAATTCTGTGGGCAAAAATGCCTTGTTGATGCCAGAGGTCAGAGGAGAATGGCCAGAGTGGTTCGAGCTGATAGAAAGGCAAAAGAAATTCAATTAACCAATTACAACCAAGGTATGCAGAAGAGCATCTCTGAACGCACAACGAATCTTGAGGCAAGTGGGCTACAGCAGCAGAAGACCAAACTGAGTGCCACTCTTGTCAGCTAAGAACAGGAAACTGAGGCTACAATTCGCACAGGCTCACTGAAATTGGACAATAGAAGATTGGAAAAATGTCGCCGGGTCTGATGAGTCTGAGTCAGAATTTGGTGTCAACAACATGAAAGCATGGATCCATCCTTCCTTGTATCAATGGTTCAGGCTGGTAGTAATGGTGTAATGGTGTGGGGGACATTTTCTTGGCACACTTTGGGCCCCTTAGTACTAATTGATCATCGTTGCAACGCCACAGCCTACCTGAGTACTGTTGCTGACTATGTCCATCCCTTTATGACCCCAGTGTACCGATCTTCTGATGGCTACTTCCAGCATGATAATGAACTATGTCATAAAGCACAAATCATCTCAGACTGGTTTCTTGAACATGACAATGAGTTCACTGTACTCAAATGGCCTCCACAGTCACCAGATGAGTTTTTCCAGTAACTTGTTGAATCTATGCCACGAAAGATTAAGGCAGCAAAAGGGGGTCTAACCTGTTACTAGCAAGGTATGCCTAATAAAGTGGCCGGTGAGTGTATATTATAACACTAAACTGCAAGCTGTTTCTGAATTTTGCATGAGTATACAACTCATGCAGCTCAAAATGTAGCCTTTGAATAATTATATTGGAGTGCCAAAAGTAAGATATTAAACAGTAGTAGTAGCCTTTGTAGTTGTCAAAAAAAAAATCCAGAATTACATGAATTACCAACCTGAAGTTATGAGACTCAGGGTTCAGTGCCTTCTTCTGCATGTCTTTGTACACTGGTGATTTGAGGTAACGGAAGAAAGTATCCTGTTCAAATGAAAATACATGAGACTGCTGGTGACAAATTTAATTGAATATGTTCCTATACCTATACTAAACAGTACCCATCACAGGCTTTACTTAACCTTCAAAGGCCCGAACTCTTTCATGGCAATTTCTCTTTTCTATTTGGGCTAATTGTGACCTGATAAATGTAAAAACAAAGAATTATCTTTTTACTTGATGTAGTTTAAAAAAAAAAGTAACATAATTATTTGATTCAAAGTTTGATTAAAAAAAACTATAAAGTCACAATTGAGTAATGATGTGCAGAATTCAACATTTGTCCTGAGTACAAAAACAAAATAAGAATCAGAAATTGTGCCCCTTTGATCAATGGCTTATTTGAAGTGCTGCTAACAGTTGCTGGAAGATGTATGTCTGTAACGAAGAGTAAAAGTATAATGTCCTTGTACGTAGATATCAGGACCCTCCTGTCACTCAGGAGGTAGAGCAGTCAACTGCCAATCAGAAGATTGGTGGTATGATTCCCTGTCTCCTTCAGTCATATGTCGAAGTGTCTTTGGGCAAGACACTGAACCCCCAAGTTTCTCCCGGTGTGTCAGGTCGTTCATCCAGTTTGTTCATATGTGTAGTCACTGACAAGCTGGTGCTTCTTTTTTTATGAGGAAGTAACCTTCCAACCCATATCTGTGTTTAAGCTGTTTATGTGTGTGTAGTCTTTTAAAAATCCCTGTGTGTAGAATTTTGCAAAAAGTGTGAAGCAGACATTGTGTGTGTTGTTGTGCAGAATGATAATTTTTCATTTAGTGTGTAAACAATTGTAAAAAACTGTAACAGAAAGCTATCTGTCTGCGTGTGCATGCTTCTTTCTTCATGTGTGTGAAAATAACTGTACAAAATGAGTAACACCTGTGCAAAAGACAGAAAAGAACAGGCGATGCAAAATTTATGCAACAAAAAGACGAAAGCAATGTGATAAACCTAAAAAAGTGTGAATTTGAAGCAGATTTAAATGTAGAACAATCTAGGTAAGTTTGATAAGTTTATAGTATTTGTGTACTGTCTCTGCATACTCCTATAATACTTACTTCAAAATAATTAAAGTTTTTATCATCTTAATTATCCCATAACCATGCTCTCAAATAAACTTGACTGAAAATAGGGTTTTTACAAATGTGTTTTGAATTTCCTATGGCCGTGTTTAACAGACTGAAACAGTGTGCAGACATTGACAGGCTTTGTGAGTGACACAAGAACAAAATGTTATTTCTATAAAACTGTTTATGGTTTTGGCTATAATTTGTCATTTTCTCTGGTGTTCTGCAAATTGCGTGTGGTGTTTGGTTAATTGTGTGTGTTGTTTGGAAGCAGGTGCACTGTTGTCAAACTTGTGTGTAAACCAGGGGTCTCAAACTCAATTTACATGGTGGCCACTGGAGTATGGGTGAGGCTGGGCCGCATATGGGATTCCGCAAAAAAACATCCTTAAATGTCATTATTAACAGTTTTAATGAGTTCTTCTGAACATCCACAACAGGACGTTTAGTAAAAACGTTTCCTCTTTTATTTAGTCATTAGCCTTCTCCTTCTCTGTCCCCCTCTCTCTCTCTCATCATAATTTTTCTTCCTCTTAAAGTGAGTTTTTCATCTCCACTGTTGCCTAGTGCTTTCTCAAATGGAACTGTTGGGTTTTCTGCAATATTTTGTTTATATATACACTTATATTTTTGCACGGTACTAACCCTTGCTATGTAAAGTGCCCTGAATTGACTATCGTTATGATTTGGCGCTATACAAATAAAGATGAATTGAATTTAATTAAATCTTTTGTGAGGGTCTGCTGGGAACGTCTGGCAAAGGAACCTGTCAGAACCACCTCTGGCAGAACTTCGAGCTTATCCCGAAAGAGGCAGGGGACATTGAGTCTGAATGGACCACGGCCTCCATTGCCGAAGCGGCAGTGCGGAGCTGTGGCCGTAAAGTTGTCGGTGCCTCGTGGCGGCAATCCCCGTACCCGGTGGTGGACACCTAGGGTGCGGGTAGCCGTCAAGTGGAAGAAGGAGTCCTATCGGGTCTTGTTGATCAGTAGGACTCCAGAAGCAGCTGAGGGGTATCGGTGGGCCAAGCATGCAGCAGCCTCGGCTGTTGCAGAGGCAAAAATTCGGGTATGGGAGGAGTTCGGGGGGGCGATGAAAAAAGATTTTCGATCGGCACCAAGGAGATTCTGGCAAACCATCAAGCGTCTCAGGAGAGGAAAGCGGTGCTCCACTAACACTGTGTATAGTGGAGGTGGGGATCGAGCCACTAAGTCCCTGTACAGGAGGAGCAGGTGCTTGGTTCGCATTGCTGGCAATAAGTTGAACTCGTTTTCTGTTGAAGTTGGACTCCGCCAGGGCTTCCCTTTGTCACCGATTCTGTTCATAATGTTTATGGACAGAATATCTAAGCACAGCCAAGGGTTAGGGTCAAAGCGACACTCTTCCTGCTGTGACCGTCTGCTCTTGTCTCTTTTCCAGGCGCAGTTCATCTTAAACAAGTCCAACAGCACCAATATCATGGCGTGTAACGAACAGCCTGGTAGTAGTCTAGTAGTCGTCTTTCTTTTTGCGCTCGATCATGGCATTTGTAAATTGTAGAAAGTATTGGAATGGCGAGCGCAGAAATGTGACTGGCTATTTATTACACGGCGTGCTATTGTTGCAGGGCTATACTGCTTGAAGCCAGTGTAGGTTAGTTAAGCCCTGACTATCAGCCTTGACGAGGGACGGTGGGCATGAGCTTGTTGAGTGGCCCTGACAGAGGACCACTCACCTTGCGGGCCGCACTAATACTATAATTTCATACCAAGGAGGGGCCGCAATTGGCCTGTGGGCCACAAGTCTGAGACCCCTGGTGTAAACGCTTGAAAAAAAACTGTAAAAATGTATAGAACTCTTAATTATCATAGTATGAAGCTTAGTCAGTTATCACTCTGTCCATCTAGGAACCATAAGTGCTTGTAAATTAGTGCAATATAAAAGCTAAAGCAAGATAACCCCCCTAAAGGTAATAGTTTTGTATTTTGTGGCCACAAACACATGCTCTCTCCTTGGAATTTGTGTTTTGTTGCTGTCAGGTTGTACAGTTTGTTACTCCAAGATTGCAGTTTCATGCATGCAGTGTGTTCTGAAGAAATTATACAGGGTATGTACAACTAATGTGATCTGAATGTGATTTAAGGGTTCCTCTCAGTTGTATAAACAATGTATTATAAGCTACAGGTATTTACACTACACAGAAAAATAAAATAGTTGCCTAAAAAGTACATTGACAAACCTTTTTCATGAGCATGAAAACGTGTGTCTGAGCTGCTTCTAGTACATAGCGGTGAGGATGCTCAAGGCCTTTCACTGTCAGACCCATTGTCCTGCCATCAATGTTGATCCAGCGGGGGGCACCTGGGGCCAAGAAGGTCCTGAAGACATTAGGACAAAGATAAAGTCCAACAAGATGTAAACACTAAGTAGACATTAGAAGATACACTTGATATACATGTGTATCCAAAATTTTCCGACTTTTTTTTCCTACCATATTTTCACCTCTTCCGTGGTCCTGCAATCATTTTGAGGATAAAGTGCACTACCAATTATTTGATTTTTCGATTAACACATTTCTGAAAAAATAATGGCTATCATATCAGAAATACAATGTAGACATTGTTAAAATTGTAAATGACCAATGCAGTAGGAAAGAGCTGTTTTTAAAGGAATATTTACACAAAAATACAAAGACCTGATATCAGCAAACTTTAGCACTGTCTTCGATTAGAGCATTATTTTTGAGAATAAAAGGACAACTTATTATAAATACACCAGTATGATTTGACAGAATACAATAAACACACACAAAAAAAATTTTTTTATTTCTCTTACTTGAAGATGGTCTCAGCTTTTGTTGACATGGAAGATGCAGTGCCCCATTTTAGTTCTTCAGCTGCTTCCCAGAAGGCCAGGTTCTCTCCTGTAATGCAGACACAAACAGAGGGTGAAGGTGTGGTAGAAATTCTACGAGACTCAACAATTGGGTTAAACTAAGTTTATTAGCAGAACATCAAAACAGTGTGGAGTTGGATTGGCACAGAGAAAAACTGGACGTCCGAAGAAGAAGCGAGAGCAAGAGTAGCAAGAGAAGCTGGTCTCCCAGTTCGAGCTCCCCCTTTATCCACCCTATGAAGCCGTCCTTTTTTTTTTTTTTTTTTTTTGGCCTGTCAGTAACACAGATGACACATGAGCACGTCAGGTATGTATAGCTGTGTAGTCCTCATTCACGGCCCTTTATTTTATTGTTTTATA
>JAUMHF010000025.1:714418-732671 GCA_032359275.1 Microctenopoma steveboyesi
ATTTTGTCCAGCCTGTTAGTGTCAGCTACCTTCAAGCTGCTGCCCCAGCAAACCACAGCAAAGAAGATCACGCTGGAGACCACAGACTCATAAAACATCCACAGCATGGTGCTGCAGACATTAAAAGACCTGAGTCTCCTCAGAAAATAGAGACGACTTTGAGCCTTTTTGTAAACAGAGACGACTTTTTGCCTTTTTGTAAACAGTATGTGTGCATATTATTGAATGCTAGTTTGCGCCAAGATGCCAGAGCTGTTTTCTTTATGCCAGGTCATTCCGAGCCATAAATAAAACATTTTAAAATCAAAGCTGGACTTCCTACATAAGTAGAGTTTAATCGAAGCGTAACTTACATACATGAGTAAAGTTAAGCAATTTACTGCAATTTCTCATTGACTCACAGTATCTATGCACAGTAGAGAATTAAATCTATTAATGCCTGGAAATAAACATATCTAAATCACAAGATAGTAGCCCAAATTATTTATGAATTAGTAAACTAACATCTGATAAGTAACTGTGCAGAGGTAGGTGCTAAAAAGACTAACCTGGAGATTTGATGTTTGAAAACATGAAAAGGTAGGTCCAGTGGCACTACCAAGTGTGCTATTTGGGCACTTTTTGTCATCACATGTGCCATTTGGCCTTTCTCAGATTATAGGTTAGAAATCTAATGACATTTCACTAATATATCAATATTGTTATTCAATCCATTCAAATAAAACTGACTCCAACTGGAGCAAATCTAATTATGAACCGGAATATTACTGAATGCACACAGTGTGTGTAAAAATTATATTATTTACAGTACAGCAGTTTGGTTTTATCCAAAAAAACATGTGTTTGGTATTATGCTATACAACAAAACAGATCTTCTCTTCCCCTGATGCACAAGGAATTTAGAGGTATGTTACATTTGGGCATCTGCATTAAGAAATACTATGCATCCCCACTTTGTGGGCTTGTCCTACTGTTTCATGCTGATGTGGGCTTTGGATGCCACCATCCACTCATCAACACAAATGTTTTGGTATGGCAGAAAGTGAGCCTGAAAGGCTCCATTTTGTCCAAAAACTGTATCCACGTATTCGTAATCTGTAGTATTGTGCATAAAGTTCCTGAAACGCGCAGAATGGTGCCTGAATTACGCAGATAAATAACTCTGCTAACCAGCTAGAGATTGTTACCAACTACGGCTCTATTAGTAAGACACAGTTCAGAAAAGCAAGGGGTAAGGGCCACAATCACCTAGGAAACAGCGATGACAAGCCAGGAAGACGCAAACACAGAGATGGCATATTACAGTAAGAGCACCTACTACACTTTGTTTGCCCCTATTTCTACATGTGAAATAACGGGACCTTCCTGAATCCCTTCAAACTAACACAGAGACACACGACTAGACTTTAGCAGTGTTTTTTTCGTGCCGGATTATAGTTTGTGAATGAAGAAAAAGCAAAAGCATGACATACTTAAAAAAAATGACAGATTTTCATTTTACTTGTGCTACTCTCTGGCTTATATCTCCCTGAGTTTTAGGAGTACAGTGATGTACTCTTATTTAGCTTGAAGCACTGAAATTATCAAAATCATTAAAGTGAACATGTACTATTTTCTTTTTTTTATGCCCATATAATTACATTGTGTACAATTTGGGTGGCAATGCTTGGTTTGAGTTTCTTCCTGTGGTTTTGGTATATAGATTGTTAGGATTGGTGTTTCCTAGCGTGGTCACATATTATCGCTCTCTGGGACCTCATGAGGTCCCTCTCAGGCTTACCAGTATGATCTTAATCAAAATGATAATAACTGCAACTAGACGCATTTCAACTTATTTGAAAAACCTTGAGAAAACCATGACCTGGACAAAGGAGAATCTTCATAGAGACTATCAGTAAGTCTATGTAAAGTGAAGAAAGTCAAATGTTTTTTAGCCAAAGAAAAAAGCCAGGATTTTACCTGAAAGCGGTAGAGGCTGGTGTCGTTGTACATAACCAGCTTTTTGTGGTTCTGCAGGGGGTAGATGTAGCCATAGGCCACTAACATGGTGCCAAATGCATGAGCCTCTGGTTCACAGTCATAGGGGAGCAGAGAAATATAAAATACATTCAATGGAACTGTCGAAAGATGCAAAGTGTGTGTAAAGATGTGTTTTTGTTTCTGTTATCATCTTTATTAATTTATTATTTATTCTGCTGACAATAACCAGTGTGTAGAAACAATGTTTTTCTGACACTTAAATTTTTATTGTTTAGTAACTCTACCTTCTGGAGTGGTCTTTATCCTTTTGGCAATCCATGCAATTACGTCCTTACCTGTGAGAAATACACCATTTAAATACAAATACATACATGGTGAGCATACTGATCTTTCCTTTACTGGTCTTAGGTAAGATTAAAAAGCCACTTTGGCTTATACGCACTTTACAAATGTCATCCAATTATGGGGTGGCTTATTTAGCCTGGGCGACAACCTTGGACAGTCAAGGCAACATTGACAGCAGTGTTTTCACATTGCCTATGCTTTAAATAACCAAATGGTTGGTGTATACATATATATAATATTTATTTATACTTATTTATATATAATTCTAGCTGAACAAAGTAAAATCTGGATCCCAATTAAACTTCTTCTAGCGTCAGAGAAGATATTGCTATAATAAACAGTTGTTCCCTAAAAAAAAGGCTATTAAAAACAACAACACTAAAGTTTGCATGACTTGCTTTGCTGTGAACAGTTTGTGTTGCAAATTGTATTCTGAAATATTCTAGAAAAAAAGGTAAAACTTTTAAACACTTTTAAACATATTTAAATATTTAAATAGAATATTCGTTTCAGTCATTCTCACCAGAAATTACATGTGGGATAGAAGTAACATTAAGTTGCTGCTTTGACCCCTGTACTCCACTGTTCAGGTCCTGCATCTCCACCATAATGACCTCCAGCTGGAACCAGGTGGACAGCATGAAAAAACAATGAAAACACAAGGATGTGTCATTTTAAATTTTAGACAGTTTTTAAAATTTGTATATAATTCAGATTTTTTACAATTACATTTTAATTGTAACTGTATTTTATGGGTATGGGATTTTAACTATGTTTGACTTAAACTGTGTACGGCACTTTGGTCAGCTGTGTTGTTTTTAAAGTGCTTTAAAATTAATTGGTTAATTGATCGATAGAATGTATGGAGATGTTTTATTGTCAAGTAATTACTGTGTTTATATGTTCTACCAATGCCCCTGGGGCTGTCAAACAAATGATTTCATATACTGAATCACAGTTCTACTTGTATGTTGCATATTCAACATGAGAAATAATGTACAGTATTTTATTATACTTAGATATCTGCTTGGTCAGGTACTATTAAAGTCAGTGAAATCCAAAGTCTAACCACATAGTATGTCTGAGAAATCATGAATGTGTTGGGAGCAGCCATCCTATTAAACAACATTTGGGCTCTCCCAGTCTGTAATGTAAAATTAAACATAATACATATTATATCTAAAAAATTTATTATTTATTCTTTGGAATAAAAAGTGCATTTTGTTTAAACTCCACAGTACAGTACATTTACTTTACTTGTCAGACACTTTTATCCAAAGCGGCTTACTAGGAGCTAGCCCTGGGTAGGGGATAGATTAGGGTCAGGAGTCAGACGGGGTTCAAACCTGCAACCTTCTACATCCCAGTCTGATGCTTAACCTATTAAGCTACCAGGCCGCTACAGTACGTAACTGTGAACAAAGATAGCAACTACACAGTATACATTCAGCAGCAGAGCAGCAATGGTAATTGGCTTTAATGTGGAATTAGGGATAATCTTTAGCAATCACCTGCTCTTTGCAGAAAGGAAGAAATTATGTGTAAAAAAAGAAAAAACAAAACAAATGTAAAAAAAGTAATATAAATATATAAATAGTTAGCTTCCTTAATTGTGCTTTTTGAATGGATTAAAAGTAAACGTCAGTATTTTCCAAAAAAAAGTCTAACCTAACTAGTAACTCTTTGCATGGAAATAGTAAGTATTTATTTATAATATGTAATGATATCATATTAAATTTAAAGTAATTAACATCTAAAATATACAGAATTATCCGAATAATATACAGAATTTAGGCACTTTATAAGAAAGATCATGTTATCCACTTACCTTTTTGAGGCAGTGCATACGAGACTGGAAGTGCTGGCCCCGATTAGGACGAGCTGTTCTAATTGTCATGTTTGCAGTTGGCTGAACACCTAGTCTGATGTAAATAAATAAAAAATGTGCAAGAAATATTCCAGTGTGCACATGCAGTGGACTAGAACAAACTCCTGCTGTGTGGGGATGGCAAGACAGAATGAGAAGAATGACTATCCACCAATCAGTGGTAAGAGTACTGAGAGATCAAGTGTCAGAGGGCTTAAGCTGCTTGGATGCCTGTGTATGGAGGTTGAAACATGTTACAATAACTGAGTTGACTAACTTTGACGGCAACTTTACAATTAATTAAAATGTTTTTTTTACTCATTTTGTAACAAATTAAAAAAATACAATAAACCTATAATGCTTTGCAATCCACTTGATTTTGTTTTTAAATCCAAAATCAGTTTTTTAGTATGGTGGGCGAGATATATCAAATATACCCAATCTATGTCAACTTGTGAATACATCAGTGAATACATCAGGAAGATGGCCCCCGAGTGATGACATGCTTGGTAATTACCTCAGACAACAGAAACTAGAAGGAAGAGGAGCAAGAACAGGAAACATCATGGAAAGACATACACCTGCAAGGTTAATGTCCTTCACTGAGATATGTCACCAAAACAGGCATAGCACTAAATGCTTTTTGAAATTTGAGGAGTTACCTGTCGGTGGTTGAGAGTCATTTTTTTAATCTTCTGATAAATGCGCTTACAAGGGACTTTGATCCTAATGTTAGTTACGTGAGCGACCAAGCTTTTGATAGAGCGAGGACGATGTCTGGACAGTTGAAGGAACTGCAAGCCAAAGTAAAGGAAAGTTGTTCTGAATATGCATTTTATGTACACTGCTGTGCACATAACATTAACCTTACTTTCATTGATGCTGTGTGTTGCTTTTGTAGCAATGACGTTTTTTGGGACGCTAGAAACCTTATACTGCTGTTGAACATCAAGCCTCCCAAGGTTTAAAATACTAGAATAAGAACTGAAGAACATGTCATTAAGTTTTTCGATTCTCACGTTAGTTTTTTTTTCTTGGTGGCAGCATTACAAAAAAAAAACTCATTGTGTGATTTATGACTCTTTTACACACAAAATAACCTAACAAATCCAGGCGGCGTGTATGATATTTTTGTTGAGAGAGTTGATCTATCAGTATCTATCTATTTAAGCATTACAAACTGGAGCTTAAATGCCTGTCCAACAAAGGACTTTCAGCCACTCACTCTGCTGCCACCGTGTGCTCACGTATCATATCCAGGCGAGGCGCAGTTCGGCCCTGCGCAACCTTCAAGCCGTATAGTAAAGGTCACGTTCTATATTATCAGCGTTCCTTGACCGCTGTTACACGTGCTGCCTTCAAAGATATTGTGGAAAATGATTATTTTGAGGGACATAAACAACTCCTTATAACTTGTGAAATGCGAGTGTCAAAAAAAATAAACATGAAGCTCTTTTGACTTGATATATCTAGCGCATACAGAGTTTTAGTAATTCACACACCAAAGGTCCAGGAAAATGAAGCTGGGTGTTACATATTACATAGTTTTTAGACTATTATAAAGTTGGTGTTCAGTTCTGTAGGCTTATTACAGACTGCTTTTGATAGTTAAATGTAAGAAATTGAGGTACATTCAAGTGGATTCCCACAACACGTGAATACACCACAAACTAGCTTGAGCTCAATTCTCTTTGCTGTCTGTATCGATGAAGTTTTTTCAAAGATGGCGGATTTCCTGCCGTCACGCTCCGTTTTATCTGTATGTTTCCCTAACTGTCTCCTGACAAGTGGCGAGGCAGAACAGTTGCGGAAATCAAAAGAAATAGATAAGTGTATTAGTCGGGATAAGACGTATGTAAAAAGGCTAGTAAAGATCCTATTACTTGGAGCAGGGGAGAGCGGCAAGTCCACCTTTCTCAAGCAGATGCGCATTATTCATGGACAGGACTTCGATCAGAAGGCCAAAGAAGAATTCAGAGCCACGATATTTAGTAATGTTATAAAAGGTAAGAATACACTAAGCGCCCGTTAATTAAGACTTTGAGATCTTCGTGTGTATTTGTTACTCGCTTGATGTGTAGAGCGAAGTCATGCTATTGGGAGTCATGCTATTGCAGCTGAAAGTGCTAGGGCTATTGCAGCTGAAAGTGCTAGAGCACATTTCTGTTTTCGACAAAGCTGGTCTTGTTAGCTGGTTTCCCGACCAAGATACGCCCATATTATTTGTGTACACGATGGGAATGAAGGAACATAATCATTTCAAGTTGAATGTGTTTTATGTAGCTTTTAGTGTATAATTATAAATTTCCCCTCAGTGTAAAGTTACACATAAGATACTCGGCTGTTTGATTACTGTTCATTACTGTTCTTAGCTCAGTAACATGCAATTCGGTATCGTATGAAGACGACATGAACTCAAAGTTATTTAGGAAATATGTAAGTCATTACTGTAAACTTTCATCTTTCATCCAATGATACCATGGACAGCCCTCCCAAGTAGTGTGTGTGACTTGAGAAAGCCCCCTCTAATGGAAGGGTGGAACGTCGTCATGAAACCAAACAAGTTCAGTTGCTTAGGATAAAACCTTTTGGAGATAACTGTGAACATGTTTTTTTTATTATTATTGATTATTTTAGTTATTCATAAACATCAAGATCATCATACATTTTATTTCAAATTATAAAACTACACAGACTTCACATACAACAGAATATACTTTATTTTTCCAGAAACAGTGTTGGAGGTAATTGTATGATCATTTTGGAATATGTACTTTCTGGTGCTCTTGAAGTAAGTTGTGTAATACTGAGACAGTTGGAGGCTCTGTACAATGCAGTCCTGTTAAACAGTACCACAAACTAATGCCTTTTAACTTCCACTTCACTTTAATACAGTTTCAATGTCATTATAGATGTTAATGAACTTTTGCACATTTGTCATACTTAAATTATTCAGATCAACAAACACATTTTATTATTACACAAAGACAATACAAAATGCAGTTTCATTTATTAAATGGAAAAGTCTGTCCAGACTTTCCTGGCTCAGTGTGAAAATAATAATTATTGTCCATTAGCCTGTCACAGTCTGTTATAGTTTATATGTAATCTCTAGAGATTAAATGGTTGTAAATGTTATTGTTACAATGTGCTAGTACATAAAGTGAAATCACCAAGCCTGTTAACATTCAAAAAAAAAAATCTGATCATCATGTGATTTCTGGAGTTATCAGATTAAGTGATCATTCAATTAGCTACATAGAAGAAGGGATGTGTAAATATTACCCTGCCTTACACTGATTAGAGCATACTTATCTGAAATCACACAATATCCACATCAATCATAAAAAAAGAAAATAGGCAAAATACAAAATACATTAAATCTGGTGCTGTAATAATTGCAATCCAACCCATGTGCATACCATGTGTCATTTGCACATTTAAATGTACAACAATGCTCATTCACAGGAGAAAAAAAGCAATGCCTTGTTCAATAGGTTAGGGTATTCCAGGTCAACACTCATATAAAAAAACACCAGGTGCTTATGTGTGAAGAGGTTTCAAAGAACACTCAACTAACTCTAAAAGGCCCTCTCGAAATGAACTGATTTTATCCCTCATTCTGCGGGTAAACCAGCTATTACCTTTACCTGTAAGACGCCCCCACTGTCTTGGCATTTTGGCACCAACTTTACATGCCCAATTTTGTTTAAACAATTATACACTCGTGTGTGTCACTTATATGATATATTTAATTGAAATTTGTTATCGTAACAACCAACGATTTATGCAGGAAAATCATGAAGATTAACAAGGTTGCCAAAACTTTCACTTCCCACTGTATACATCCCGTCACCTATGACTTCCCCTCTTTGAGCTGTAAAACATGTTGTGTGTGAGAAATGTGATGAAGGCTGCTACACAATATAACCTGCACAGACACATGACCTGCAATAAAACAGGTCTGCCAATACTAGCAGTAGCAGCAGGAGACAGAGACACGAAACACTAGAGAAGAGAAAATGTCCAGAAACAATCAATGGGTAAAACATTTTTTATGTACATTATGTAAAACACACACATTATTTGATGGCATTAAATCATGTGTAGACAATAATTTATTTTGTTAGAACACCTAAAACCTGCTGCAGGATAAGTTGCAAATGGGATGTGAACGTACAGTGTGTAACAGATGTCTGGACGGATGAATGTGAAAGTGATTTAACAAGATAAACAATCTTGTTAAAAACAACAATAAACTGGCGTGACGACTGACATGTGTTAATATTCATCATGTAATTATCTCCTCTGTCACAGAAATATACAGTGCTCACTGACACCTAATCTACTTCCTGTATTTACTTTTGTTATTCCCGCAGCAGACATGTCTGACCAATAAGCAGAGTTCCCGCGTGAATTAAAGTGATGAGTTTTGGTTCTCTTAGATTTTTCCCCAAGTGGAAAATGACACAGTGCTAAAAACTCACTAACTGATTTGGACCAAACCATACGAACTATGGTGTGAAAGCGCCCTAAATCACAGCGCAACCAGCCTAAAAAGATACGTGCTATAGGCTTTGGTGGATTTCGGTTTGAATATGAGCTCCCTAAAAAACGTCCTGCTCACTAGTGGACACTCTTAGAAAAGACACTAACTGTAATTTGAGGAGCTAGCCTAAAAAAAAGCTCTGCTAATGCTGTTTAATTACGTGACTCCTGCTGTTACTGTGCTGCAGGAATGTTTGACCAAAGAAACGGAGGAGGACACTGGCATCAAAATAATGAAGGGAACCTTAGCATTAGGTGACAGCTGCATCAAGAAGCACATTTCCAACATGGACAAAGTTATGAATCGAAGGTAATGTGTTCTTGTAAAATAAAAAGATATTTATTTTTTCCTTAAGTAAATCATAGTACATTTTTTATGATTTTGTGAAGGCCTTTGTCATCATTCCTTTATTCCTTATTTAAAAATTGAAAATAGATCAGAAAAATTGGAAAATATTCTTACATGATAACTTATTGTATTTTCATGTACTAAACTTGAAAACTGTTTTTAATAACATTTTGTCAACATTTACATTTTTATAGTACGTACATCCCTTCACAAATCCAAAAGATTATTTTATATTTACTTTACTTTGCTTGGCAGACGCTTTTATTCAAAGCGACTTACAGGGAGCTAGCACTGGATGTCTGGCTCAGGAACACACCTAGTAGGGGATGGACTAGCATTCAGATGAGGTTT
The DNA here is from genome assembly GCA_032359275.1 of Microctenopoma steveboyesi. Classification (NCBI taxonomy): domain Eukaryota; kingdom Metazoa; phylum Chordata; class Actinopteri; order Anabantiformes; family Anabantidae; genus Microctenopoma; species Microctenopoma steveboyesi. Next base: position 723,859 of record JAUMHF010000025.1, read on the forward strand.
TAAACCCGCCACCTTCTGCATCCCAGTCTGACGCTTAACCCATTGAGCTACCAGGCCGCCTATATATTCATAGTGGTGGTGTGGAGAAATGCTCTGCCAAGTTTAATATAAATTTAATTTAGCATTGCAAAAATATAAACATGGTTAATATTTTAGTATTATGCTTATGGTGTGGTTACCACACATTAAAAAGTATCCAAAAATTCTGAAATGTTTCTCACATGAATATGCAAGTGTCCCATACATTCTAAATAGTTTTCGTGCCCATACCAAGTAAACTCTTTAAAATAAAAATAAAACGTTTTTATTGCACAGTACACACATACATTCACTAAATCTAAAAATGAACATTGAAGGGCATATTAATGGTGGTCTAGAGAAAGACTCTGCTAAATCTTTTAGTGATTAGAGTAATAGTTGTGGAGATGCAACAATTAACCTGATGTACAAACTTCATAAACCAAAAATTGCTGATCAGTGGCAAGTGGACTTGTTTTAGTTCTTCTGTACTTCTGTACTTAAACCTCATATTGTAAAGTACCTTAAGATTACTTTCTTAGGGTTCCATGCATCCATGGACATGCTGCCACTTTGCAGCTGCGTTTCCTCGCCTCTGCTTGCTTGGCACCCCAAAAAAGTAAAGACTGCAAAATAGAAGCCATTTTTTTTCAAATTTCTTATTTATCAGAATGATAATGCTGATGTCTGCATTTGTGGTAACCAAATGTTATAACCAATTATTTTCTTAGACACAGAACAATGAAGGACATTTTCAACTACAACCTGCACTACATGTGCACTACATACTACATTATCTTCAAAAATCTTCAAATCGTTGGGTGAATAGGCGGAGAATTCAATAGTGGCCAATGTAATATTAACTTAATGTTGACATAAAGTGGTATTGGCATGTTGTGTTGCGTAATGTGAGTAAGAGTACACCAGAGCTAAACCAATATGTCGTTATACTTAACAGGAACAAAATCGCAATGTTTCTTTGTACCTTTAGGTATTCGAGTGCTTGTGGATGCTCGAGAGAAGTTACACATCCCGTGGGGCAACCCATCCAATCAGGACCATGGAGACAGCATGATGGCATTTGACACCCGGTCAGTGATGGCTCATGGTCATGGCATGGTGGATCCTAAGGTTTTCCAGCACTATCTGCCATCCATCCGTGCTCTGTGGGCTGACCAAGGCATCCAGAATGCTTATGACCGCCGCAGAGAGTTCCAGCTAGTGAGTAACAGAGATATACAGTGTCTATACTGTGCAACTTCACTGATCGACACTACTGACCAGATTGTTGATTTTGTCAACAAACATTTTAATGACTGGATTTGTTGACAAAGGTTTATTTAATGACCAAACTATAACACTAGTCATAATTAAATAAATAAAATCATGATAAAATCTCTGTGCCACAGACTTCAGCCCTCCTGCACAGCACTATGTTATGCTAATTAGACTCAGTTTATGGGTATAACTATACCCAGTAATCTTAATAAAGGGACCAACATAAATGCCATCCTTTAATGGAAAGGGGAGAAAATAATAAAACATGAACTTGTGACATTCGAGATTAAGGCGGTATTCTTTTGATAAACTCATTATTGCTCTTCTCTGTTTGTCAGGGGGAATCAGTGAAGTATTTCCTGAACAATTTGGAAAAGCTTGGACAGTCTGTAAGTCCCAACTACACTGCAAATGCTCTAGCAGTCACAGATGCCTAGCAGACAGAATGTCTGATGGAACACCCAACCAGATGGGTGTGATAGCACATGGCTAGTTTGTTGAAATAAAAAAGTGAAATGGTTGACTTCCTGTCTATAGTCAGGTGTCCACATTGGTTTGTTCCATTGTTCACTCATTACTCCATCATGTAGCTATTCACTAACAGTCTGTCTATGGGCATTACTATATTCAACGGTGAGGGACATTTCAAAATCAACGTTACTCACACATTTGACTTTTTCTTTTACAAATTGATCCTGCCTAAAAAAACCCGAAAAGATTAAAAGTTTGTATTGGAAATTAATGGATATGGGAAATGAGGAGAATTATTCTTAACACAATAATTATTTGTAAATCATTGGTAAAGCCTTGTTTTATAAAACTGGAAATATATCTTTGACATTTTAAGGTCAGAAGGAAACATTTATATGTTATCTCCCAATTTGATGTAATTGTCCTAAGTGATCATAATGTATGAATCATTCAGGTTATTATATCAGATTATTTTACATCATCTTCTTCATTCAATTTGTGAGAAATGCTGTTGTTTTCCTTAATTTGTAATGTTTTTGCAGGACTACCTACCAAGCCAGCAGGACATCCTTCTGGCCAGAAAGCCCACTAAGGGCATTCACGAGTATGATTTTGAAATCAAGAATGTGCCTTTCAAGATGGTTGATGTCGGCGGTCAGCGCTCTGAGAGGCGTCGCTGGTTTGAATGCTTTGATTCAGTTACTTCAATCCTCTTCCTCGTCTCATCCTCTGAATATGATCAGGTGAACACGGACCACACAGTGATGACATAGATTATGACACAAAATTATTAGATCTTTAGACAGCACCAAATCCTTTTACTATTTTATATTATTTTACTTTATGTTTACTGATAGCTTCCAAACAGCACTGCATCAAGCACAGTGTAAGGCTTGACAGTATGGCCAAAATATTATTAGGCTATAGTCTAACATATTGTTTGATAAAAAATGATTTAAATATATATATATAGTTGATAATTTGAATAATAGTATTTTGTATTTCAAATAATGGTTTCATCTATTAATGGTGAAAAACTGACCAAATATGCCTGGCCCATATGAAAAAGTAAACGCATGTTAATCACATGTTCATAAATGAAATGTGATAAACCATATTTTTGGAAAGCTCATCTGGGGAACTTCAAAACCTGGACCAATTAATGGAATTAGAAAATCTTGTGCGCACAAGCATACTTGGATAATGCAGCAGGAAAGCGATCCATAAGACATTAGCAAATATATCTCTGAATGAAAAAGAAATAAAGATTTTGAAGTTGGCTAGTGAAAGTAACCTAGTGTGACAAATAAGCAAAAGACAGGCAAATGCTTTTTCACAGCATTGTACGTAAAACTAGTACAGCCTTGCAACACTGAATTGCATCTTTAAATTAAGAATGCTTTTTTTTCTCCTGCTTTAATTTTGTGAATATGCTTGTTTTCCACACCACACGTTTATACAGTGGGGTGCACAAGTATGGGCAACCCTGTCAATGTTAATGATTTTCTTGTATAAATCCTTGGTTGTTACGATAAAAATTTTAAATTTATAATATCACATAGGATATAAACACAGTGATATTTGACAAGTGAAACGAAGTTTATAAGATTTACAAAAAGTGTGCAGTTATTGTTTAATCGAAATTAGACAGGACCATGAATTTCGTCACCACAAAAAATAAATGAACTCAATATTTATTAGATCCTCCTTTTGCAGAAATGACAGCCTCTAAATGCTTCCTATAGTTTCCAATGAGAGTCTGGATTCTGGTGGACAATTCCTCTGAACATCTCTACTTCATTCGGGTTTCATGGCTTCCAAGCTTGGACAGCTCTCTTAAACTCACACCACAAATTCTAAGATGGCCATTTCAGAACGTTGTACTTGTTCCTCTGCATGAATGCCTTAGTAGATTTTGAGCAATGTTTAGGTTGGTTGTCTTGTTGAAAGATCCAGCACCGGCACAACTTCAGCTTTGTCACTAAATCCTGGTCTTCAAAAGTTGAATCCATGCGTGCACTGGCCAGACAGCCCTGCAGCATGATGAAACCACCACCATATTTTACTGTAGGTAGCAGGTGTTTTTCTTGGAATGCTATGTTCTTTTCCCTCCATGCATTATGCCCCTTTTTACGCCCAAATAACTCACATGCTTTAACATACCTCAAGCGGCTCTGTTTGTGCTGTGGACAGAGAAAATCCTTCGTCTGCATCACTTTCACATACAGCAATTCCTTGTGTAAAGTTTGCAGAATAGTTGAACGATGCACAATGACTCCGTCTGCACCAAGATGATGTTGTAGGTCTTTGATGCTAGTCTTGGGGTTGACTCGGACTGTTCTCACCAGTCGTCACTTCTGTTTATCCAACTACACTACATCAAAGAACCCTGATAAGGCCTAACTCGTCAAGACAAGGAACATGCATAGGAATTGTTTAGTGCTAGACAATGTAATGAGTGTGTGTGTGTGTGTGTGGTAGACTCACTTGAAGTACTTTTTGAACAAGTGAGTTTTTAAATGTTTTTTAAAGGTGGTGATTCTGTCAGCCAGTTGAAAAGGACAGGGCAAGTTGTTCCACCAGCCAGGGACCACAAAGGAGAAAAGACTTGATTGTGATCTGAGACCTCATGAAGACAGGATTTTTAGCCTCATTTCATTTGCAGATCTGAGAGAGCATGCAGGGGTGTAATTTATCAGTAGTGTGTTAAAAAAGGTGGAGCAGATCCATTGAGAGCCCTGTAGGCAAGCATCAAGGATTTAAACTCGATGCAAGCAGCTACTGGGAGCCAGTTAAGAGACGTGAGAAGAGGTGTGACATGAGTGTACTTTGGCTGGTTAAAAATGAGGCGGGCCGCTGCATTTTGGACCATCTGGAGGGGTTTGATAGTAACTGCAGAAGCTCTACCCAGGAGAGAGTTGCAAAAGTCAAGTTGAGAGATGACCATTTCCTGGACAAATTCCTGGACGATTTGGATTGAGATGTTTTGCTGAGGGGAGTTGCTTCCTGGGAAGCTACCAGGAAGGACCTATCTAGAAGATAGGAGGAGAACCAATTCAGTGCTTTTCCAGTTATTCCTAAGTCCGACAGTGTATAGAGAAGGATCTGGTGATTGACTGTCAAAGGTGGCAGACAGTTACGGAAGGATGAGGACTGTGGGCAGCTCTTGCGGTACGAAGGTCATTCACCATTACCAGGAGGGAGGTTCAGAGGGATTATCAACCATCATCCTCTGGACAGGCCTCCTGCAGTGGAGCCACTGGCAGGGCCATCTTCTTCTGCTCCACAACCAACCGCAAGGAAAAGAAAAGCCTCAAGATCGTCTTTCACTACAAAGCAGGAGCGGGGTGATTCTGTGGCACAAAAAGAACTATGGCACAAAAGAGAGGAGGAAGACCACAACCCCTCCGATGCCAGCTAGGAAACCTGGGCCCACTTCCGACACCACTGCTTCATGCTCTTTGTTCCAGCTCTTCTTTAGTCCATCTGTGGTTTGTACACTCATTGACAACACAAAAATGGCATCGCTGCCAGACGACTACAGGCCGTTTGATTTCTTGTTATTATTATAAATATTACAAATATTTGTTCACAAAATGAAACACAGCCTCAATAAATGCCATGATTTGTTTCATAGATTTATGGTTGATTTTGTCCCCAAAATTGTTACATTTTTACATTTCACTGTAATACATTTGCTCCATTACGAGTCAAATTAGTTTCTCTGTGTAATTTTTCTCTTATTTTAAGGAGGGAAATATATATGTTGGGTGGATAATTCCCAAAAACCGTCAAAAACTATTTCAAAACAATGACTTTCTAACATAGAATAGAGGTAGAGAAAACAAACTAAGCAAAAAAACCTGAGAAACTTCAAATGGCACAAGTTGTGCCAAAATGTGCCCAAATGGTCCATCATAGGGTCTGCCTGATACCTCTCCAACTTTTTTATACTTTAGTTTTTTTGCATGAATTTTGGTTCAGCAAATGTTCTCATCCTATTCTGTGGATTTGTAGATGTTTTAGGCTGCAACTAGATACTTTCAAATGAATATTAACATTATAAAGCCTAAGTTTTAGGCAAAAAGTATTTTTTTTCCATTTCTGCTGTGTTCCAAATTCATTTACTCTCACTCAGTGGCATAAATATTACTTTTTAGAACTTTAGAGTATTCTCTGGAGTCGTGACTGTTTTGGTACCAAGATAGCTCAAATAAACCCTACAGTTCCTGAGATATATTCAATTCATTTTGGGCACGCCTTTTTCAAGCAAATTTCTATAAAATAGTCTAGGGTTCAACATCACACTTTGTGTAAATCCTATAAGCCTTGATTCACTTCTCAAATATCACTGGGTGTGTCTTCTATATAATATATTTAATCGTAACAACCAACTAAAATCTTGAACATTGACAAACTTATGCACCCACTGTATATTGACTGTGTTTTGTTGCTCAACCTGTGGCAAAAGTAAAATGCTATGTTACAATTTGTTATATTTCTACAGTTAAAAAAGAGGCTTTAGCTGTGTTGTTGTTTAGACCACATCAGGAAAAAAATGTGAAAATTAGCCACACTAGTCTGATAATAAACTAAAAAATTGCTTTGTTAAGGATATTTTTGTGACCCAGAAGTATAGTCAAGCTGCAGTAATTGGACCATCACGGTTTATGTCTGTATTCTCACACATTCAGGTGCTGATGGAGGACAGGCAAACCAACCGCCTGAGTGAGTCCCTAAACATTTTTGAGACCATTGTCAACAACAGGGTTTTTAGCAACGTCTCTGTCATCCTGTTCCTTAATAAGACGGATCTGTTGGAGGAAAAGGTTAAGCATGTATCCATTAAAGACTACTTCCCCAAGTTCTCTGGAGACCCTACAAGCCTGGCAGATGTCCAGAACTTCTTGGTGGAATGCTTTCGTAAAAAGCGCCGTGAGCAGCAGCAGAAGCCATTGTACAACCATTTTACTACAGCAATCAACACTGAGAACATCCGACTGGTGTTCCGTGACGTCAAGGACACCATCCTTCATGACAACCTCAAGCAGCTAATGCTGCAGTGAGTGGACTGACAAAGAGGAGGTTGGGCATATATGTTTCTTTTCCACCCCACCCCCACTGTCACTAGCCTGTAAGGAGGTGGTGTTCTCCTACCAATTCACCTTTCGATTTTGACATTGACCCACTCTTCACTTTTGAACTTGACAGTGTATTAAGGGCACTATTATACCATTCCCACCTACACTTGCTCTCATGCTTAAATTAAGCTCATGGACATCTAACAGGTCACCATGAAGATCAGAGTCTCACCATGAACGGACCCCTCAAATTACTGTAAATTACTTTCTACCACTGCTACATCTTTGATGCAACATCCTCATTCTGATTGGCCTCTCCACACTGTCTTTTTTTTACAGGTTGTTCTGACACCTTTTTCTAGAAAGACTTGACTTTAGGCACTGACCGTATGAGCAACTTAGCAGCTATTGCCAGTTGAAATAAGGCCTTCTGCAGAATGTGTTTTATTTTGTCTATTGATGATGACATTACTGGGCTTCGTTGTGGTTTCCTCTGACTTTAAATGTCTACTTCACTCTAGTTATTGAATACTTTTCTTTTTTAATATATGAAATACTGAGTGAATGTACATATGCATTTTACTTTCACTTATATATATTCTACCCTCTAGGAGTGTAAACTTTGTGGATTTGTGATTGATTAACCACTTATCACATTCTCTGAAAACAACACTTCTATAAAAATTGAAATTATCGCTCTCATAATTTTGCCCTTCAGATTTTACATGTTATTTGCTGTCTAAATTTCGGTAGAAAAAAAATAGTGTTTTTAAAACAAAATTATGTCTTCAACCTGGAACCAGACCTGAAGAAATAATTATTTATTCATAATTGTTATTTGTAACACTAATACACACATACACACACACAAAATATTAATAATAATAATTGACCTCGACGTTAGTCCTGTTATATCGATCACCACTGCAGTGTCAGTTACAATCTAGTCAAATAGTATGGGCTGGTCAAACAGCCATTGTAAAGCATTTGACAAAATGATCATGAATGATTTATTTTCCTGTGTCCTGTAGAGTTTCACTTTTTTTGGTCTGTCAAATAATTTTATATTCTTTTTATATGGTACCTTCTTATGTTACCAAACTCCCACATAGCAAAATTAAAAAGAACAGAGATCAAGCCAGCCTGTATATTTCTAATATTTCTTTGTGAGCTGAAGTATTTATTCTACATTTGAAAGTATGACTGTTATTTTTATTTGAATTTAATTTGTTGTAGTGTTTTAGGTGGCAGTCCAGTTATTCAACTTCATTCTACACACATCAGCACAGCCACTTACTTTCTAAACTAATTTGTATAGTTGTATTTGCTCATTGTAGCGGATCTTTAAAAAGAGTTAACACTTAAGTTAGCAGATAATTTTAGGTTCTTACTCCTGGTTTACATCGGAGGCACTTTTTAGTCATCCCCTATTTTAATCAGTACATTTTCATGGACAGGTGAAAAAGCTTAAAAAGCTTGAGGTTTGCTCTGATAGAACTGATCTAAAGTGCCACATGTTCCTATATGTAGGCTTTGTAGGGGCCCAACTACTGTCAGTTGTTTTTTATTTGCTTTTCAAATTACAACTGTAAGAAATGCAATTGGTCCTTTGATTTCTAGATAGATGTGCTTAACCAAATTTTTCTGCACTGAATGAATTGGCACACTTCACACGCTTTGTAACTTGACAAAATTAGTCGCATAAAGAATGACTATACTTATTCAGATATCATGGTTGCTGTAATACATAATAGATACAGTTCAAGCTGTTTTAGATGCTCGTTGATGGATGTTAATAATTCAATTCAATTCAATTCAATTTTATTTATATAGCGCCATTTTACAACAAAGTTATCTCAGGGCACTTTACAGTGTAAGGTTTAAGACATTACACAATATATCAATATATACAGAGAAAACCCAACAGTCCCACTTGAGCAACAGTGGAGAGGAAAAACTCCCTTT
>JAUMHF010000025.1:735602-760876 GCA_032359275.1 Microctenopoma steveboyesi
AGCCGCACTAAGATCTAGTAAGACAAGAGTGGAGACAAGTCCATTGTCTGAGGCTAAGAGAAGATCATTAGTGACTTAATTTCACGTTTCAAGTGCTGCAGCTGTTACGTTATTTATCCCACAGTAAAACAATGCATTCAGTTATACATAATAATACAGTACACAGGCCTGCCGACAGGTCTGGGTGGGCCCGGGACAATACCACCTCAGACACATACCTGACCGACCATAGGTCGCTTCATTGTGAGCACTTTACTGTGTCATAAACAGCTAATTGCTAGCTGCTCGCTGTTTACATATGGGATGTCCCAGGCCACCCGTACATAGGCCTGGAACATCATACGCGTTTGTCCCTCGCTGACGGTGGGCCTGAGAGTACACATTTATGTATTTAATTCATACATGTCTTGATCACTTAATTACATTGTGCCTTTATAGTTGTTATCCTGTTAATTTAAAGCTCACTACAGTTTACACTTACAGTCTTTTCTGGTCATCAGGTGGTGAGGTCAGAGTCAGGCAGTTGGATTGGCTCAAGCATGACCTTTGTACAGGTAACCCACATACAAACATACTTATTTTTCTTTGGCCAGCACAACAACACAATTGGTGTGTGAAAAATGATCATACACATTGACAGTTCTGTCAAAAACATTAACTAACTATATAGACTGGTGACAAAATGTAAGTGAACTTTTTTTAATTTAGTGGTTAGTACATAAACATATTAAACAATAAAGAAAATGTGTATTTGAACCACATATTCCTTCTCACGGAGAGTTGTATTTTGTGTCTCTCAAATCTTTTTGGAGATTTACTATGATGCTTTAAGTTATTTTCTTGCTGCGTCACCCAACATGGGCACAATTTCTAGTGTGCAGTAAGCCCCCCCCCCCATGGAAGTGATTGTGTTAGATTGTGTTCAAGAGACGTTCTTTGGGAACCATTCGTGTCAATGTTTCAGCCTCCGTTTCCGACTCGTTACACTAATAACACCACTTATCTTACAATGATAATTTGTCAACAATGATTTTAATACAGAGCACCATTTATGTTGCTCAGTATTAAAAGGCAACATCATTGTCACATCATTGTTAGCTTAGATAAAAAAAACCTCATGACCAAACAAGAAATGATTTATTATGATCATTATTTTACAGTTTACCCACTCAACATTCCAATCTACAATTGTAATCTGTGTTTACAGTGATATCACACTGTAAATAAATGGCTATGGTTCAACTAATTCATGTCTCAGCTGCTAGGAACACGATTGATCAGAAGACCTTCCAAAGCCTCTTTCTTGAGCATGGGTTTTAAACTGAAAACCAAGAAACAATAACCCACCTTCTAACCGCAGAATCTGTCTCTCTTTCAATTTGCCTAATTGTTGTAGATGCTGATGTGGAATTTAGCTGGACAGAAGAGGAAGTAGCAGATTTGTATGACAACACCAGCTTCATTATTGCTGCTGATGGTAGGTTGAGCAACACAATTTGTTAAATGCACAATGCACATGCAGGTTAAATACATTCCACAGGGTTCTGTGCTTGGACCCATTATATTTTCATTATATATGACTCCCTTAGCCAACATTGTAAGGAAACACTAAATTATTTCCATTGTTATGCAGATGGTACACAATTATATTTATCCATTAAGCCAGATAAAAACAATCATTTAGGGAACTTCACGCTTGTTTGAAAGACATTAAGGCCTGATTTTATGATATTTGGAAACAGAAATCTCAGATATGGTATCTAGTCAGATTACTACACTAGATGACTTTACACTAGCCTCAAGTTCTACTGTGAGGAATCTTGGAGTCATCTTTGATCAAGATTTATCATTTACTTCCTACATAAAAGAAATATCTAGGACTTCCTTCTTCCACCTCAAAAATATTTCTAAAATTAGGAGCATCCTGTCTCACAGTGATGCTGAGAAACTAGTCCATGCATTTGTTACCTCTAGGCTGGACTACTGTAATTCATTACTGATAGGATGTCCCAATAAATCACTCAAAATCCTCCAGTTAATCCCAAATCCTGCAGCCAGAGTTTTGACTGGGCTTAACAAGACTCGTATTTTATTGTCATTATGCATTAAACATAACAAAATATAGTTTGGTGGCTCCTGGCTTTGGAAAGGAAAACAAACAGCACATGCACACAAAACAAAAAAGGAATAAATAAAAATAAGACACAATTATTGCAGAATATTTAAAAAGTGACAAAATTTGGGGCTAAATTTGAGCAATTTAACAGAACTGGTGGCAATTTTTGTGCTAAATATTAGCAATTTAGTGGAAGTAGTGGCAATTTCTGTTCTAAATATTAGCAATTTAGTGAAACTGAAAAGAGAAGAAAGAGAAAAACAAGCACCATGCTGTTTAGCAGCAGTCCATGAGGGTGTATGTGTGAGAGGTCTGGTGTGTATCGGTTATTCTAGGGTGGTGTGATTTGTGATGGTGGGTGGTGGTGGGGTTTGTAAGGGAGTGTCTTCACAGGGGTGTGATGCATTTGGGAAGAAGCTGTTCCTCAGTCTGGCTGTATGAGTTCCTGTACCATTTCCCAGAGGGGAGCGGTACAAACAGTCCATTTGCAGGGTGGGTGGGGTCCATGGAAATACTTTACTTTACTTTACTTTACTTTGCTTGGCAGGCGCTTTAATCCAAAGCAACTTACAAGGAGCTAGCGCTCGGTGTCTGGCTCAGGGACACACCTAGTTGGGGAAGGATTAGGAGTAAGATAGGAGTAAACCTGCAACCTTCTGCATCCCAGTCTGACGCTTAACCCATTGAGCTACTAGGCCGCCTACTTCTGGCCCTCCTCTGAAGACGGTCAGCATATATCGAGTCAAGATCAGGCAGAGTTCTGCCCACGATCACCTGTGCTGTTCTCACCACCCGGGAAAGGTCCTTTCTGTCCTGTGCAGTGCAGTTCCCATACCACACTGTCATACTGAGACAGAGGATGCTCTCTATTGTTGCCCTATAGAGGTTTGTCAGCAGCTAGGTGTCTGGCCCGTTTCAGTTTCCTGAGAAGGAAAAGTCTATGTTGGGCTTTCTTCACCAGAGGGAGGTGTTCAGAGACCAGGTCAGGTTGGAGGTGACTACACACTGGACCACCTCCCCCTGTATGAGAAGAGAAGTGTGCTCCCTCTTCTTGGACCTCCTAGTCTATTATAACCTCCCTGGTTTTCCTGGTGTTCAGAACAAGGTTGTTGTCTGAACACCATCGGGTCAGGTTCAGGACCTCCTCTCAGTATTGGGTCTCGTCGTTATCCGAGATGAGCCCTACTGCGGTGGTATCATCAGCAAACTTGATTATGGTGTTGGAGGAGGCAGAGCACTCCTGTGTGAAGATGGTGAAGAGGGCTGGGCTGAGCACACAGCCCTGTGGAGAGCCAGTGTTAAGGACCAGGGTGGATGACGTGCAGTTTCCTATTCTCACCATCTGAGGTCTGTTGTTGAGAAAGTCCCTGATCCAAAGAAAAAGCGATGTAGACAGTCCCAGTTGGTTCAGCTTCAGTGCCAGCTTATCTGGAATTACGATGTTGAAGGCTGATCTGAAGTCAACAAACAGCATCGTAACATAAGTGTTGGGATACTGCAGGTGGGACAGTGCTGAGTGGAGAGCCATGGAAACTGCATGGAAACCCCTGCTGATCGGTTCTCCCTGTAGGCGAACTGATATGTGTCCAGACAGGCAGGGATTACATCCTTGATGTGCTTCAGGAGGATCCTCTCAAAATCACTGGGGTGAGAGCCACAGGCAGGAGATAGCTTGAGACTTAGGGACAGGTACAATATTTGAGGTTTTGAGGCACACGGGAACGGGAACGGGAACAAGAGAGATCATATTACTCCTACATAACCTTCTCTCCATTGGCTCCCTGTTAAATCTAGAAAAGAGTTTAAAATCCTTCTCCTCGCATATAAAGCACTAAATGATCAGGCCCCAACATATCTTAGACCTGATAGAACCATATTATTCCAGCAGAGCACTTCACTTTTAGAGTCCTAGTCTACTTGTGGTTCCTAGAGTTTCTAAATGTAGAATGGGAGGCAGAGCATTCAGCTATCAAGCTCCTCTCCTGTGGAACCAGCTCCTAGTTAAAGTTCGGGAGACAGACACCCTTGCTACCTTTAAGATTAGACTTAAAACTTTCCTTTTTGATAAAGCTTATAGTTAGAGATAGATCAGGTGACTCTGAACCATCTCTTAGTTATGCTGCTATAAGTTTAGTCTGGTGGGGGAATTTCCCGACACTCTGAGCTCCTTCTCCTTCTTCGCACTCTTTCTCCCTCCTGCTCTCTCGCTGTCCCTTACCATCACATCATTACATGTTGTTAACATTGTGTCTTCTCTCTCCCCTAGTGGTGCTCTCTCTTGCTCTCTCTCTCTCTCTCTCTCTCTCTCTCTCTCTCTCTCTCTGTATCTCTCCCCAGGTATCCTCGACCATGGAGCTGTGATTGCTGATCCACCCAACCTGCCCAGTGCTTTGTCTGCTGCTCCATGTTGTTGTTATGATCTCTGTTACCTGCTGTTCTTTTCTCTCTCCTCTGTCCACTAACCCTAACTGGTTGAGGCAGATGGCCAGCCACCCTGAGCCTGGTTCTGCTGGAGGTTTTTTCCTCTTAGAGGGAGTTTTTCCTCTTCTCTGTTGCCTCAGCGCTTGCTCAAGGGGGACTGTTGGGTTTTCTGTATATATTTATATAATGTGTAAGGTCTTAAACCTTACACTATAAAAGTGCCTTGAGATGACTTATGTTTGGCACTATATACATAAAGTAGAATTGAATTGAATTTACCAAGATTAGTACAGTACTTCAAAAGACTAGAAATTTTGTATAATGCTGGTTGACCTTACAACAAATCTAGATGCACTAGATGGTGGGCATACACTGTGCAAGGCTGACAAGCTGCACACCTGAGTTCAAGGTGGGGTAGGCGATATATATGCTTAATGTATCTCAACTTGTTCCATGTGCGATATAGTAAATTACCATATAGTTATTAACGAGTATAAATACTAACATTAGGTTGACAACATGTAGTTCACTCGGACTTTCACTTCCCTGCCCTCAGAGCAGACAAATCACTCCCCCGCCCCTCTAGTTCAAGTTTAATTTCAAGAGGTTTATGTATGCAGCCATGCCATGCAGCAATAGACAGGACAAAGCAATAGTGCAAACAAGAAAAGAAGAGAAATATACATCAAAACGAATGTCTTTGAAGAGTGTACATATATTTACAGTAGGCATAAGATTTGCATCCCAAAACAACATTTTCATTCAAACATTTAAAATTCAAGGCTATACAGTAGTGCAAATGATGCTGTTTATAGTGGTTTGTGTTGTGGTTGTTGAGGTGCAGACATCTTCGTGTGTGGTGTCTAAATTTGGTGGTCAGACTATTTAGAGTTGTGGAGCCTTATGGCCTGAGGGAAAAACTCTTCCTGGGCTCTTAGGCAGTTGGACCTACACCATGCAGACCGGTTGTCTACCTCCGCTAGGTATGTCTGTCTCGTTGTTGTTTGTAATGAGCCAGATTATCACTGTGTTGTCCGCAAACTTAACAAAAGTGTTGGAGCTGTGGGAAGCGATGCAGTCGTAGGTGTAGAGTCTGTAGATCAGTGGGCTAAGAACTCACTCTTGAATAGCTAAGAGTGATGGAATTTGACGGCCAAGGTCCCGCTTGCACTCTTTGTGGTCTGCCTGTGAGGAAGTCTAACACCCACTTGCACAGTTGGGAGTTCAGGCCAAGATCTCTTAGTTTAGTGAACAGTCTAGTAGGGAGGATAGTGTTAAAGGCCGAGCTATAAGCAACAAACAGGAGCCTCACATTATTCCCATTTCTGCTATCCACATGTGTGAGGGTTTGTGTGCAGTACATGTTCAATGGCGTCCTCCGTGGATCTGTTTGTCTGGTAGGCAAACTGTAGTGGGTTAATGTTATCTGGGATGGATAAGCAGATAAAATTTTTTACAAGCTTTAAAACACCTTCATAACCAGAGATGTTAGGGCCACCGGGCGGTGGTCATTGGAGGGCTTGTTATGCTTTGGGACGGGGACTATAATGGATTGTTTTAGGCATGTCGGCACTTATTGAAGATGTTAATGAAAACTTCAGTCAGCTGATCAGCGCAGCACCGCAGAACCCGCCCTGAGATGCCGTCTGGTCCCGCTGTTTTTTTACCATTTACTTGCCTCAGAGCCCGTGTGATAGAGCACTGTCCATGCCATGCTGCTGTCTTCACTTACCAGAGTCAGGCCGGTGTCTTTTTTTCCCCTTCGAGGTGAGAGCTGTTTATCTCAAACCGTGCAAAGAAAACGTTCATCTCGTTGGCGAACCCAGCATCGGTGTACAAAGTAGTGCCGTGTTTACTCATGTAGTCCATTAGAATTTTTAATTCATTGGTCCAAACCCCGCCACAACGTCTTTGTAGCCAGAGCTTCGCATTTAAGTCTCTGTTTGTACTCCGGGATCAGAAAAATGGCATTATGGTCACATTTTCCAAAGCCCGAGACTGATTTATATCCAGTTCTGAATGGTGTATAGTAGTGGTCCAATGTGCTGTTACCTCTTGTAGTGCAGGTGACATCTTGGTAAAGGTTTGGCATGACGAGCTTAAGCTTCGCCTTATTAAAGTCTCCGGGCACAACAACAGCAGCATCAGGGTGTTTGGTCTGACAACTGCTAATCACATCGTGCAGGTTGGTTAAGGCAGTACTGGTGTCCGCCTGAGGTGGAATGTAAACAGCGGTAACATTGACTGAGTTTAGATCACGGGGCAGGTAAAATGGCCGAGCCCTTGTTCAAGATACAATTTCCACACCCACAACGCTACATGTCGAGGTGTCCTTGGAGCAAAAGACACCAAAACATCATTGTAGTGTTGTCATGTCTATAATATGGTCAGTTGGAAACAGATCAGTGTCATGATTGGGTTTTAAAAAAGCATCACAGAGAGGCGTCAGACGTAAGGATGGGAGGTTAAGGACATGGTTGAAAACCAGTACTGAATGGTGGTCTTTGGGCCCTCAGGTGGATCTGTATGGCCTCAAAAACACTGAAAACCACTGTCAGTGAATTCACTTGATTTCTACATCCACAAATAAGTTTAAGACAATACTGAGTGGGGGGTGTGCGCCTTTATTTATTGACCACCAAAAATGAACAAGGATTTTATCCAGGAGTTTTCTTACTTTTTAGCCGAAATGCCTAAACACAACAGCATTTAATTCTTGAAGATTTTTACACCCATGTCTCCTGTCCTACTCAACCCTGAGCAAAGAGTTAAATGTTACAGAGTCTTTTAACCTCACTCAGTGGGTCACGGGTTTAACACATAAATACGTACACACTATGGACCTCGTCTTATCAAGTCAAGTCTTTCCCTGAAGCTGTCATTTTAGCTTTTATTAGTCTTAGTCATGTCCATACTCTTTTAATCTAGTCTAGTTTCAGTCAACTAAAAGCATTTTAGTCTAGTTTAAGTCAATGAAATCTGATGACATTTTAGTCTAGTTTTAGTAAATTAAATTTGTATTTTATTCTCTTTTTATTAGTGTTGCATTTGTATTTAAGCCAATTGATATAGTAGCTCCCAGTAGTTAAGACAAAACCAAGATTTTCTTTTAGTCAAACTAATTTTACAATTCAAACACGATAATTTTAGACCATCTTATCAGACAGCATGTTTTGTTCAGATTGCAAAATGTCCATTCTAATGGAATATAAATTTCTTCATAACCTATAAATCTAGCAGGCGAACATCTGTTACTTACGCTAAAATGCTAATAACAGCAGCGTAATGAGCTTTACGTCAATAACGCTACATTAATGTCTTTATTTGAGATGTCTGTAAAGATCCGTTGTTTTTTTGTGGTTGCATTTCTCTCAATTTACACAACACATTCCATTTTCTTTTCCACTTCTATGTAGTGAAAGTGTCCAAATGTCGCTTCGTCTTTATCCGCGACTGAGCAGCCATCTGCTAACCGACCAAAGTGATAGACAATTCATCTGAGTGTGTTTGTAGGACTCATTTGCAATACTTTTTTAAAAAGTATTTTCAGACAGATGTCTCACCTCCCCATGATACCTGAAAGGTGGCAGGTCGAGGTGGTTGAGGCAGATGACTGCCTAGTTAGCCTAGTTCTGCTGCAGGGTTTCTTCCATTATATGGAGTTTTTTCTCTTCCTTGTTGCCTCGGGGCTTGCTCAAGTGGGATTTTTGGGTTTTATGTATTATTTTGTATTTACCTATTTTCTTTAAGGTCTTAAATCTTACTAAAGTGCCTTGAGAAGACTTGTGTTATAAATTGGCACTCTACAAATAAAACCTATTATGTACGGTTCCTGTAATTACTAAATCAGAGAGATTTTTGTGGTTAACCATGTCAAAGGCAGCAGACATTTGATAGAGAGTAACTCTGACAGGCAAATATTAATCCTGCTGTTACTACTGGTCTTAATAGATCTCCTGCAATCTGCGAGAAAATGTCTAGATTTTTATGGGGCTGCACGATTTGGGAAAAAGACATCAATATTGCAATATGCAATTGCAATAAGACAATTGCTTGCAAAATAACAGTAAACACATAGTTTACTTCAAACTATAGGGGAATTTAGTCATTTTTAGATCTGATATCTAATTTCAGTCAATAAGGACGTTAAATTAACATAAACTATCTTGTAAGTTATTTTTTGCTACCAGTTCACCTTTGCCAAATCACGCCGGTAAAATTATAGGAAATATATAATACACCTGTTATAAGCTTATAAACTGAGCAGCCAGTCTCACGTAAGTCAGCTGATAAATGAGAGATAATAAACTTCAATCCTTGTACTAACCATTTAAATCACAACATTTTGCTTCATGTAATGCACAGACTGACATCACGATTGTGATTAGATTAATCGCGCAGCCGAACTTTTTTATGGCTGCGTGTAAAGATCTGACCCACCGACATATTCAGCTGTTTGCAATCAGTTTGAATCTGTGTGTCTCTAATTAGCGATCTGAGGCCTACAGCCTGTTCCATAGAGTTTTCTAAGTATTCTATCTCATCCCATTATCAATGTTTTAAATAGTATTTAACCCACTATTTTAGTAAATTGTTGCTTAGTGACAGGTGTTGTTGCATCTAATTTTAAACATGCTGAAGTTCAGCCCCTTTTAAGACCTGGGATTTCACAGACCAATTTTTTATTTCAGAACAATGTCAAAATTTTCTTTTCATTTACTTACTTTCATCCACTTGAATGGTTTGCCACAAGGAATCTATCTTACCTTAAATCTAAAGAAGCGTTGCCGAAGTAGCAGTTTAGTAACAGTTTATGCAAGGACACCACCAGCTAACCTCAGTTGAAATGTTCACTCTTGTAAGAAGCTAATTTTCCTGATCTGCTGTTCTGATAAATATAGGAACTGTAGTAAAATTATTGCTGCATAAAGGAGTCACACTAGTTACTTAAGTCATGGGATCACATACTTTTTCCACCCACTATTAGGTCATTTTCCATTATAAACAATCTCTCTATGTATTCTTTGGACATGGCCATTGCCATATGCTGTATGCGTTTTGAAGATGCTGCTGTTTTTTAGTGTATTGAAGAAGGATGAATCAATGATCTCTGCAGAATCAACCTTCAGCTTTGTTTTTGTTTGTGTCAACAGTTTGCTATGATGATGATTTGACTGATGGCCTTTTCCGAACACTTTACCGACTCTGCAGTAACTTTTCTCACACCTGCACAATCTTCATCTCATTAGAGAAAAGGTAAAGACACACAGAATAAAACTTAAAAAACTGTATATGTATTCCATAAAAAAGACCTACATGACCACCCAACAAGCATACTTGCAGCATAATACAAATTCACAAAAAAAACAAAACTCCTGACATGGAGAAAGAACAGGTCAAATTTTTATATAAATTCATATAATAATACTTAGTAATGCATTTGTTTATATTTTATTATGTCATTATTAGCAGTAGTAGCATTCTGTGTTTTTGTAACAATGGACAATTTAAGTGGTTATATAAAGAAAAATCACCATTGAGTCATACATACATTAGTTGTAGTCTTTATCGATATAATCAGGTTTACATTTTATTTTTCCTGTGCACAAACAAGTGCAGTAGTCATTTGTTGGACAAATTTTTATACATTACATGTCTTTTCCAAATCACATAATTGAAAAGTATATCCTTCTAATAGCTGAACTTTCACTTTCTTTCCAAACATTGTACATGCATTTGCCTGTACAATGTTTAGAATATCTCTTTGCCAGTCGTCACGAGCATGTTCCTATTATTTGTCATTGTTGTTCCTCTATGTAGGATGAACTTTACCTTGCGACACATGGACGTTTCCTGTGAGGCTTACGACCACTTCAGTTACTGTCTGTCCCAGGTTGAGGACCTGGTGGATGGACGATGCAGCTTTAGAGTGGAACAGCTCCCTTGCAACTTTGCCCAGTTTCTTCTGTATGAACGAATAGAACAACTGGTATGGGAAATTCTTACACACATCCTTCACATGAATGCCAAACCTAATTTTTATGTAAAACCTGAGCGCAGCTTCTTTATTAAATTCATTAGAACAAAATGCTGTACTACTGTTGGTGAACACGTCTTATGTAGACAGTGTGTTATAAGCACAGTGGTAGTGCAACGCCAGCTGCTTAATGCACTGCAAAAAAAACCCTGTAATTACAGTTACATAATTCATTATAATGTAAATGATTTCTCCCACTAAATGTGTGACATTAATTAATGAGAAACGAGGGTCTGTGCTAAAAAGGTGTGACTTATAAACTTAATAATTTACTTACTCAGCTTACTGTGTAGTATAAAGTAAATACACAATACTGCAACAAATAACAGATTAGTGCAAGTTCAGAATGATTGTTTAAGGCTGTTTTGTCTTTGTGTAGTCCCAGTCACAGTAATTGCACTTGCACAAAAACAACCGCAAAAAAAAAAACAGAAAAGAGGTGGTCTCTATCCAAATCATCTAGTGAACATACCAGTTCAAAATAGATAGATTCAGTTTATACGCCCACAACATGCCCTAGATTAATCACGGACAAACATGAAGTAGTGAGAAGAGGCAGCTCCACACAGACATCTCATCAGCGATAAGTGCAAGTGACGTAACTTAATAAACTTACTTGATTTTGATAGAACACATGCAGGGGATACAGTTCATCAAGCAGGTGTAATGTAATATACATTAATGTCATTTTCTGCAGGAGATGTGGAAGGTGACAACCAATCCTCTTCCATTTGGCCAAGCATCTGATTCAGAGCTGAGATTGTCTTGATGTGGACTCATTTGAGCAGTGTGAACACCACTGTCCCCACACTGTGATACTGTCCTTTTAATGAGTAAAGGTTTGAATTGTGAAATCATTTATTGTAGTGTTGGGTAAAGACAACCATGTTGACTTGTAGCACCAGAGGCTTTTAAACAATTATTAATTTGTGGGTAAAGTATATCTGATTAAAACAATGTAAAATAAAAGTTTACCCTTTATTTTACCATTTACTGAGTGTGTCTGTTTTATTATAAACATTAAAAAATATTGTTTATTACTATTTATCCTTGCACAGATTGACATTTAAAGAAATAATATTGAAATTAATATTTAAAGAAACACACAAAATACTTGGTGCATTCAAATGCTTGTCGGACATGTTTGACTTGAAAGCAGAATACAAAACAACCTGATTAGGGTTAGGGTACCTGGGTGGGTGTCTCACTGTTGCTCCCTTACAATGGGTTTGTTGAAGACGTGCTGCCACTCACTTGGGAAGTGGATGATGAAAAAAACCCTAACCCTCATGCTGCCACAGCTAATATGATTCTCCCACATTTTTCTTGGTACTCCTTTGCAATATTGCACCTTATGTATATTTTGATGATTATTTTATTATTTGATGCTCTACTGTTTAGTACTGGGTTTGTGCCTCAGGTTTTGTGAATTGAATTCAAATGTAGAGTAAATGTACCTGTTACTGAACAGTACAAGTAAAACATGGAGCTGCAGCAGAGGCTTGATGTTTTCAACATGAAAAAATATTATCTAGTTGTGATCAGTGTTTCCAGATCTCACCATAGACAAAGGAACTTTGCATAATCAGCAGAAAAGTATTTCATTGCCTCTTTGGAGTAAAGCCCAAATAAATCCCTACACAGAAAATGAGTTCAAAAACCTACAACTGATAATATTTACAAGCAGCATTTATTTTGCGGGCTTGAAACAGCGCTCCCTCCAGCAACTGGTGTAGGTGACTATATAGGTGACTGCCTAGTCTGATTATGCCAAAAGCAGGCTCTGCTATATGTGTCTTTGACAAAGGTGTCAAGGTGTTGAATGGATTTTTGCATTAAGAACTGCAAAGTGAACTGTTAAGATGGAGACATCATACCATTTTTATATGGTGCTTCTGCACAAAGTCTACATATTAGAATATGTATCTAACAAGTTTAGTTGCATGAAAATTTATATTTATATATTTATGCAGTGGAGACATTTCTAAGGGGTTCACAAACTCTTAAGCCATTTTGTCACATTACAAATATGTAGCTGGGAGCAGGCAGATACTGCTGTAGGAGATTGATTTAAACTCAACTGTGCTGTTTACTGTTGAGTTCAAAAATTATTTATCTGATGTATGCATTATGTTTAACAAAACTTTTTGCACATTGTGTGTGTTCTACATTAACTGAACATCAATTGTAGCTACATGTTAGAGAACAGGAAAGAACAGGAGACTTACAATGTATTTACAAGGTCATACAATATGCAATATAAAAGATCCAACATGTGGTTGAAATAACCACAAATGTCTTTTCTGTGCTCACATCATTATCTGGTTTATTCAACCCCCAAGTGACATTCATTCTTAGTACTTAGTACAACATCCTTTTCCAGTTATAACAGTTTTTAAACGTGAAGCATAGCTTGACACAAGTGTCTTGCAGCAATCTACGGGTATCTTAGCCCATTCTTCATGGGCAAAAGCCTCCAGTTAAGTCACATTTTTAGGCTTGCGTGCTGAAACTGCTTTCTTTAAGTCCTTGGGGAGGGTGCTTGGGATCATGGTCCTGTTGAAAGGTCCAACATCTTCCAAGCCTCAGGTTTGTGACGGACTGCATCACATTTTCTGAAGAGAATTCATGGTACTTTGCACACGCTGAAGCTTTCCTGTATCAGCAGAAGCAAAACAGCCCCAAAGCATGATTGACCCCCTGCCATGCTTCACAGTAGGCACGGTGTTCTTTTCTTCATAGGCCTTGTTCTTGCTCCTACAAACATAGCATTGATCCATGGGCCCAAACAGTTCTAATTTTGTTCCATCAGTCCACAGAACACTATCCCAAAACTTTTGTGGTTTGTCCACATGACTTTTGGCATTCTGCAGTCGACTCTTCTTATTCTTCTACAGCAAGGGGGTGCACTTGGGAGTTCTGGCATGGAGGCCTTTATTACGCAGTGTCAGCCTTATTGTCTGAGCTGAAACTTCAGTATCGCATCTGACAAATTTCTTTTCAGTTCCTCAGCAGTCACACAGGGACTTTTCTCCACTTTGCGCTTCAGGTAGCGCACAGCAGTCCAAGTCAGCATCTTCTTTCTGCCACGACCAGATAGCATTTTAACAGTGCCCTTTGCCTTAAATTTGCGAATGATGCTTCATATAGTGTGTCTCTTGGAATGTTTAACATCTTTGCAATCTTCTTATAGCCATTGCCCTTCCTGTGAAGAGACATCACCTCTTCTCTTGTCTTCCTGGACCATTCTCTTGACTTCACCATGTTTGTAAATGGTAAATGGTCTGCACTTATATAGCGCTTTTACTCACCCATTCATACACACACATACACACCAATGGCAGAGCTACTATTCAGCTGACCTGACACACCTTCGACAAATGATTGAAGGAGGTGGGGAATCGAACCACCAATCTTCCGATTGGCAGGCGACTGCTCTACCTCCTGAGCCACATTTTAAATCTGCCTAATTGGTGCTTATTATGCTTGCTTGCTGCTTGTGTCAATGAAGAAATCACAATCACAATCACATCTCAATTGATGCAATTTTAGTTGCATTTGGTTCTTTAAAAAGTCCTTGTAAGATTTCATTCTGAACACAATTACAAATGTACACTGACTGTACAATTCCCTAAAACCCTTTACAGCATTGGGGGTTGACCAATTTTGAACACAACTGTAACTATGACCTGGATGACTGAGAACCTCTTACTTTACTTTCCTTGGCAGACGCTTTTATGCAAAGTGACTTACAAGGAGAAGACACTGGCAATTACCATTCAGCCCTGATAAGACCTTACTCGTCTAGACAAAGACCATGCATCGGATTTGTTTAGTGCCAGACAATTATGTGAATGTGTGTGTGTGTGTGGTCGACTCACTTGAAGTACTTTTAAAACAAGTGAGGTTTTAAATGTTTTTTAAAGGTGGGATACTCTCAGCTAGTCGAATGAGGCAGGGCAAGTTGTTCCAACATTTGTGAGTGTGATTGCTCTGTGGTCATTCATTATAATGAGGACTACATAATGCTGTGTAGCTGTAACAACCCCCCCCCCTCTTTTTTTTCTTTGACGCTGTGCTTTACACAGCCCCCATTTAAAATCTAGAGCCGCCCCTGCACAGCAGCATCTTTTCCCGCCTCCTCACCAGTTTAGGTGAATCACTGCGGATCTATCCCAAAACCCCACAAATAAAATTTGTGGGTTTTTTTTACGGGAGCGAGAGAGGCCGAGAGGCAGCGCACAAGCTCCTCCTCCCGTGAAGAGCAGGCCCGGCTTACAAGACCAGAGACCGGAGACAGACACCGACCGACCGACCGTCGTCCTGTGCCGCGGAACATACGCGCACAATCGCGCCGCCGTCGCTGGATCTTCGGTGAGTGCTCTCCAAGTCTCTACCTCTGACACACACACGGCTCATTTGCAGCCAGACTCGTCTGGGTCCCATCGCCGTGGTGTCGCATTGACAGTGTCGCCGACGTCGGTGTTCCTGCCGCTGAGCGTCGTGATGCTCGGCGGTGTGGAAGAGCTGTTCATGAAGCATCTGTCAACAACTAAAATGGCCTTTGAGTGATGTGGGCTGCCCAGTGTAACCTTACCCATCCTTAACTGGCGGCTTGTCAACCAGCCGTATCCAGCGGGAACCAGATTTTTCAGGAGTGGACAACATGTGTTGAAAGAAGTTTAAAAACGCGTCAGTGTTTACGCACTGTCGGTTAATGTGTGCAGAAAACCACAGATCTCCATGGATCCAAACAGTAACTGAGTCCAGATCTTAATAAGAGAAGTTAAAGGATGCTTCAGTCAGCATGAGCATTAGCCAGAGCGGTGTGAGACATGGACACATTGTTCTCTTTCTTATAGGGGCTACTACTGGAATAAGGATTAGAGGTCCCTGGACCCCTGTTGGAAAACACATACTAGCAGTAAGAATATAGTCTTTCCTTTATCAAGTGTTTAGCAAAGAGTCTTGATCTAAACTGAGAGGGATGTAGAATAAGAACATTCTCCAATGGTTCTAGAGAAGGTCTGAAATTCTTAGTGCACTGAGCAAACCTTGCACCTGTCACAGCAAAATAGAACAATAAAGCTGCACCTCTCATCCACCAGCAATGTGGCACCGTCCGCACGTCTCCTGTCATGTCTGAGAGAAGCCATGAGGGACATTCATATGACACTGCTGTCTGAGTGACAACTAGTGATGAGAGGTCCAATTCTTTGCAAAGCTTGGGCCCTTAGAGCCAGCTTGTTGGTTGTTAGGTTTGCTATTGTTTACTGTGAGGCAAAGTAGACCAGCAGCACAGCATTTTAATAAACCTTTCTGTTTCTTCTCCAGATGTGACTGCTGTGGCTAGAAACAGACATGTTCCTGTCTCACCCGTTCATTGCATGATGGGAGCATTGACCCCTTTTCCCCTGACTCTTATGTAAACAGAATGTGCAGCAACATGCTGGTCACAGTACTAAAGGGGTATACGTATATTATACATATTTTAGTGAGGTCCGGTCTCTGCATTAAACGTAGTCAGTCCAAAGCTTGAGGTGAATATATTTTTGCCTTGTTCTCAGTTACAGAGCCACAATTCTTTGACTAACTTTTTTTTCAAAGGCTGGTGCTCTTTACAGTCGATGTTTCAGGTGAGCGTAGTCCACCCCCCCAGGAGTCTTGCACTATCTGATCAGTTAGTCGGTGTAAAGGCCAGAGAAGCCCCAGAATAACATATAAATCCTGCATTAGGATTGTTGGGTTTCCTATATTACTCTGTATATATTTTTATAATGTGGAAGGTCTTAAACCTTGCACCGTAAAGTGCCTTGAGATGACTTGTGTGTGTTGTGAATTGGCGCTAAATAAAGCTGAACTGAAATTTAATTGAATTAAGCATAACATATAAGCATATGGAGAAACAAGATGTAGACATGTCTCCCATTTTTTTCTCATATTGCCACGTATCCAGTCTTGTACTCTGACCACTACTTCTGTTGATGTAGTGTGTTCTGTGTGTGCTCCAGGCTGTAATGTGATGCAGCACTACATAGTGTAGTCAGTGTGTTCATTTGCTCTGACTCACAAGCATTCCCTCATCCAGCTCTTTATCTCTGCTGACGTATTTCAGGCTCTCAGAGCTGTTAGATTTCAAAACTGCTTAACTGTGTATATGATACAGGCATTGTCAGTTTGATCAAACAGCTTCAGACTGGAGCCTTCCAGCTCCCGTGTTCAATAATGGCCTCTACTATAGCAGTTGTTACACAACAGTCTTTCTATCAATGCAATTCTAGGTCACCAGGGGAGAGGATTCCTGATTAATGTCCCAGAACAGTTTCAAGCTAAGAAGAAGCACATAAATACAATGTAAAATGTTTTCCAAATTATTTCAGTGTTGAAAATGGTACAAATACAACATTTCAAATATAAAAGCTGAGATTGTTTTAATTTTTTAACCATTTCAATTTGTTAAACCTGATTGTTAAATTCTTTTGATCCATAAAGTTAAAGCCATTTTTTTAAAATTAGATTATAGGTATGACTTGAGTCCATCTTAACTAAGATTAGACCCAGAGGAGGCAGCATCAGTCTTTTATATTTTGATAAATGATGAAATTAACTTCCTTTACATTATGATACTGATCTGCTGGTAATTAACCTAGTTGGTTAATTACCATTAATTAGTTGTGAGATGCTTCCCTCTGGCATTAATAGTTTTTTGAAACTCTTGTTGTTTTTTTTCATTAGACAAGTTCTTGAGTATATTGTTGCTTTTGTCCTACACTTAATACATTGTTATTTTTCACTCAAATATGTTATACATAATTGCTACTTATTACTTTCAACTGCTACTTATTACTATCAATAACAGCCAATTGCTTACTTATATAAAGAGGTCTATTGTAAGTGACGCGCATTCAACAAGGATGGTTGAGAAGGACAACGTGGTTCAGTGTTTACATTGTAAAACTGAGCTGGCGTAACCAGAAAAACAAACAAACTTGGCAACATTATTTTTTTTTACGCGGAAGCATCCGCACGTTAACCAAGCGTCTGCAAGGTAACATTACGTTACAGAAAAAGACACGCACACGCCGCAGCGCTTCATATTTAAACTGTACAGCTGATATTAAGCTAATAAAACCATCCACATTTTTTGTGCATTTTTCTTGTTATTTTCTACCGTCAGGAGAATTTTGTATGCAGAATTGTATGTGCATTTGAAAACATCGCGTAAAAGGATCCATGTGAAAATTTACAGTGAGAGGTTTTGTGCATTTCTGCAGACGTTACAGGTGCTATCTTTATTAATTATTCTTTAAGTTATTAATTGTCCCCGACATAGATTCACAGTCGCTTAGAGTGACAGTAAGTGATTGTTAAGCTTTCACATGCTTTGCTTCGCCAACCCCACCCCCACAGAAAACCTAAGAGATGTTTAAATGGTTATACGGTTTATCAAGGTTTATCAATAACAGGTCTTATAACAGGTCTTTCATGTGATGTAATGCACTATAAAAATTGTTTATAACGCAAAATACGTTTTATCCGATTACTATCTTCTTAAAATCCGATGATAATCGACAAAATACTCGATTCCAAAAATACTAATTTCAACTTATGCTTACAGTCAATGTCGATCTAACTATTAGAGTTGTTGGTTCCTTCCATTGTATGACGTGTGTGTTGATTTTGTGGTTTTGGATCCCCTTTAAAGTTAGAAATGCAACACATATTACATGTACTGTGTGTTTTTATCCCTGTCAGTGGATAAACTTTGATGTAACTCCAACCTACTTTTCTTGGACACTGACTTCCAGAAGTTGGTGTCCATCAGCAATTGGCTGTTATTGATAAATCTTGATAACCTTGATTAATAAATAATAAATAAAGATAGCGCCCGTAACGTCTGCAGAAATGCACGAAACCGCTCGCTGTGTAAATCTTCACATGGATCACTTTACGCGATGTTTCCAAAAGCTAAAGACAATTCTGCATACAGAATTCTCCTCACGGTAGAAATATTTTCTAGAAACATTAAAAAAATGCAATAAAGACATATAAGTAGATGGTTTAATTTGTTTAATATCAGCAGTACAGTTGGAATATGAAGCGCATGTTTGTCTTTTTGTATAACGTTACGTTACCTTGCAGAGGCTCCGCTTGGTTAACGTGCGTACACATATACATATGTAATTTTGCCGAATCTGCATGTTTTTCCGGTTACGCCAGCTCAGTTTTATAATGTAAACACTGAACCACGTTGACCTCCTTAACCATCCTTGATGCCTGTCACTTATAATAGTCTGTATGAAACACAAATGTAAATTGCTGTTTAACGCGAGTTATAAGACGTAAACGAAGCCTCGATTCTAAAAATATTCCACAATAATCGAATTATTCGAATAATTTGAGCAATCTGTGCAACCCTAGTTCTGACTTTAACTTGTACACTTATATTGGCCTGTTGACTGACTGCATTATCAGACATTTTAACATAGACTGACATTAGATGGCAGGGGTATTCATCATCTACTGACACTAGGTTTGATGGAAAGTATTGGCTTCCAAACGCTGTGTTATTGTAATAGTTAAAACTCAGTGACAAGATTCTTGTATAACTATCTCTTTGCACACCAAGACACAGACAAACCTTTGTATCTTGCTTTTTCTTTTGTGCCTGTGCTGTTGCTGTGGTGACAGGTTGAAGACATCAGTTGCATTTTAACTTTGTCCTTGGATCTCAGAGCAAGGTTTATAATCAGTTTGGCATTCCATTTCAGAGGGCTAGTAGGAGTAGCAGGTTTATAACCCCCTGTGGAGTGCTTAAGTTTTACTTTTACTACTTACTTAGTGGTCACCAGTAGGTCATATCCTCTGGCTTCCATGTATGTTACTGTGCCCACCTGAGCAGCGTGTGAACAACTGTGAAACTGTCTGGGTACAGTTAAAAGAACTGCATGTAACTGGGTGATAGATTATGCCTAATCCTAAAATACCTAAGATTAGGCCACTCCTTCTGTTTAATATTTGTGGCTGGGTGTTTTATCATTGGGGTGGACCAGTTTCTGTCTGTGTGTTGCCTGGTTGGAAATGAACAGGGTTGAAAATCAAGACACATACTACATCACTCCTATGCTTTTTCAGACACCCCGGCAACATTTTTGGGGGTTTACCATGACACATATATGCCCCATATTGTTTTTGTCAGGTGTTTGTCATTAGACTGATTAAGATGTGCTGTGCTGGAGAACCAAGCTGAGAAACAGGTTTGATCTTGGCATGGCAGTGACTTCTTTGGATTTTTTATTTTTACCAACAGTAAAAACCAAATTTGTCTCAGTACATTGCTACCTCTAGTTTAATAATACACATATAATAAATTTATCATCTTTTTGAAACCTTAAAAACTGAGAAAGTATAACTTTGTAGACTTAGAAATCACAGTGCATAGTAAAGTGGCAAAAACGTGTTCAATCCAATTTCCTATGGTTTTTTGTGCTCCACACAGTCTGCATGTCTGTGTGGGCAGACAAAATTTCCATCACACAGCCATGAATTATGTTTACCTTTTTCACTTTTACACAAAGACCATTTTTTCTCCTTTTAACAATTAACTTGAATCACATGGCAGTTGTGTGCCTGCTCCACTGAGTCAAGTTAAGTCAAGACACAGTTGTATGACATGTAATGAAATTCTATTGTGTTGACAGAAATGCACCAGACGTGACCTTTGACCCTTTGACTAACTAGTTCATTATTGTGTGTAAGACATTCTGATTTCTTTATTATGTACCCCCCTCACATAACCCATTCCTCCTCTCTTGGGCATATGAGGATGCAGTGTTGTGTAACTATGAGAGTTGAAACCAGTTTTATCCAGTTCATGAGGTGTTGCCAAGAAACCATCTGTGTGTGTGTGTGTGTGTGTGTGTGTGTGTATTTGTATGTGTGTATGTGAAGGGCCAGGGTCTCTTTTGCTGTTTGAAAGCATATAGCTGGAAATTCTTTCTGCCAGTATTACATAAGAGCCTGGACACTGAGAGGAGAGAGCAGACAGCCAGATTTCCCTTTACTCCCTGCCTGATTTTCGCTTGTTTTATCATCAATCAATATTGCCATAACTTGAAAGGTTATTTAAATGCTACAGTTACAAAGTAGGTATGTAGCCATATTTAACATAAGCTCTGAAAGTTGCGGATGCTCACTATACTCTAGGTGTTGCTGGTTTTTCCTCAGCTATTTCTGTCACTTTTCATGTATAAAACACTGAAAGCCTTCCTGCAGAGACACCCTGAAACTGCCTGCCATTATTCCCATACTTAAACAGCATGACATTTCAGTGCACACTGTGATTCTCACCCTTCTTATTCACTTGCTATTGTGGCCCTTCGAAACATTTATAAATTTCAGTGATGTTGGCCAAATATTTTTTTAAAAGAAGCTTATTAAATTTATAATCCCATTTTTCTGTCGGAGTTGGAAGGCCTATATATGCAGGCAAGCTATCCTAATCAGTTTAATTGAGTTTATTAATACAGCGCCAAATCACATTTTGGGGCATCAAGATAGCTCAGTGGGTAAAGCAGTCATCTTCAAAATGCGTGATGAGCACTTAGATTCCCAGTCCCTGGCAAGCTAAATGTATCCGTGTCCTTAGATAAGACACAAATACCCTGAACCTTGTATCCGTGTTCTTGGACAAGACGCCGATACCCTGACCCTTGGCACCTCACAGTGGCAGCCTGTTCACAAGAAATTTCCCCAAGTGGATCAATAAAGTGGAGCATGTTTTTATAAATCTGAAAAAAATTATTTCACTATTTTCTGAAATATCCTCAACTGCTTAGTTGATGATAATGTTAGTATTAAACAGCAGCTAGAATATTACTGTTTTGTACCTAACATTACATTTTAATAATGTTACACAATGTGATGAAGGCATACATAATGACTCTCTGAACAACTAAAGGATGGATAAAGAGTGAGATGGTGTATGTTCCATTCCATGAGATCTTGTGTGTTTCACTTCCATACAGTCAGTATGTCAGAGGAAGTCTGGAGTAGAAAGCCAAGGTGTTGACTGTAGAGGAACAACCCACATATCTTTCTTTTTAAAAGGGGTGAAAATCAGAGTCTGACAAAAAAAAGAAGGGTTATGGGTTACATAAACAAAACAAGAATTCACCAGAAACACCAGCCTGGGTTACAGTTACGTCACATGATCAGCAGTTACGTTGCATCTTGTTTCTGTCACATCACAAAGGTTCAATGACAGCGATATTTTGTTTTCGTTTCGTTGACGAAAGCAACACTATTCTTCACACATCTACTTGAGTTAAAGTAAAAAGTATGGTGCAGTAAAACAACTCTTAGAAGTTTTTTTTTTCAAAAACGTACTTATGTAAATGTAAAGGAGTAAATGTAGCTCTTTACAATCCTCTGCTTACTAGTTTTAATCGCCACTTTTTCCCTCTCTTTTACTTCTTTTGCTTTCTCCGCCTTTTGCTCTCTCCGCCTTTTCTCTTTCTCTTGCCTTCCCTCTGTTACTCTGTAGGTGACTTGGTGAACTTGGATTCGGGGGCATTTGCTGTGTCTCTCTCTTGCAGTTGTGTGGTCACAGTTGTGTCATGGCTTCCTCCTTGATCAGCCGTCAGCTTGGTTTCTCCCTGCAGAAAAACTTGTGGCTCAGTGCTCCAGGTAAATCCCAAACACTACAGTTTAAAAGTTTTGTGTCTACTTAAGTGTTTTGTTTAATTTCCCGGTTGGACTTGGGTAGTGAATTTAATCAGTAGCAAAATTCGAGAGAGCAGACTATCTTCCAAATTTCTGGATCAATCTAAAAATCAATCAAATCGAAAAACTGTAGCCACTAGCCCTGCAACCCATGCACCAAGCATACAGTATGTGTACAACTGATTTGAAACTTTATTTCTTTGGTGTTTGTCATTTTTGATTTGATGTCACTTCAGTGTCACCGCTGTGTTTAAGGCTTTAAGACTTGTGATGTTCTCAGGAATAGGTCAGCAACATTATGTAATCAGTGTAAATGTTTGACTTCAGACAGGATACAGTTATCAATGTATGTGTACATGCTTTGTACATGTCTCAAAGGTCTTCTCGCCTGTCAATCATCTATAGGCCAGTCTAGGTTAAATTTGCTACTGCAGATTTGTTAGTTTTACAATTGTTTTTTGTAGGGCTTATAAAGCAGATATCTAAGGCACACTAACAGGTGAATTTATTCAACTTACTTTACCTTACTTCAAATTAAAAGCCCTGATAAGACCCAAACTTGTAAAGAAGAAAAAATAGCTAGGAACTGTTAAATGCTAGAGAGTTCATTAATAATTTATTTGTTTGTGTGTGTAAGAGTCATTTTAAATATTTTTTAAAATAGTGAGTTTTTTATTGGTGGTGATAGTGTCTTGTGAGTCTTGTAAATCAGGGCAAGTCATTCAGCCAGCCAGGGACAACAAAGTAAAAAAGGTTTTACTGGGATCGGAGTCCACTTTGAGGAGGGAATTTTTTATTTCAGTCTCCTGTCATTAGCAGAGGGCAAGCAGGAGTGTTGCTTACCATTAGCGTGTTGATATATGACGGTGCACTTCCATTTACAGCCCTGTAGGCAAGCTTTAGGGATTTCAACTCAATGCGAGCTGCTGCTGGGAGCCAGTGGAAAGAGATGAAAAGCTGTGTAATGTTAGTGTGTGTTGGCTGGTGAGGCGGGCCGCTGCAATTTGGACCATCAGGAGGGGTTTAATGGTGTGTGCAGAAGCCCCAGCCTGGACCATTGCCTGGACGGGGAGCTGTGTGTGTTGTAGAGCGTGAACCTGCAGGACCTGGAGATTGCAGTTACATTAGTTGGACACTCCATCTCCAACAATAGATGTTAGCAATAGCGAGTCATGTTGAATTGAGATATTTTTCTGAGGGCAGTTGCCGGAAAGATCAAAATCTCAGTTTTGGATGAGTTCAATAGGAGGTGATACAACATCCGTACCAATATGTCAGATAGAAAGGCTGAAATGTTTGTTGAAATAGTGTTACACTCTGGTTTTAAATTTTAGGACATCACATGTTATAAGACAGGTATTTGCTTTTTATGTGGTTCATGCTGGAGAAGACCTGCTCGCATAGGTATTGGCTTAAATGAACATTGCAAGCTATATTGCGATACACTTTAAATATTGCTGGGGTGGGGGTTGCGGCTGCTGGTGTTGAGTCAGTTGAAAAGCTGTCTATTTTGGTGATGTAAATACTCAACTGCAAATGCCGTTGTGTTATACAGGCTCAATGCATCAAGCATGTTAACAAATGGAGCACGGACTCTGCCAGTCTTTTATTTTGAAAATAACTGAAGATTATTTTATTGGAATTTTTACTGGAAAATTCCAATCTGTGCTCCATTTGTAAACAAGCCTGTGATTGTTTTAAAATAACAGAATGATTCGTGTGAAAACGGAAATAAGCAGTCCAGTACTTATTTAGTGTTTTGAAGTTTGTTAATAAGTGTTTTTTAAAAATCTTACATTGTGATTTCCTGAATTATTTAAAATGCTGTCTGTCACAATGGGAATGCACCTACAATGTGAAATTCAGACCCCTCCATGGTTATTAAATGGGAGAACTTTGCAAGCTCGCAGGGTGTTGAAATATTTCTGTTCCTCAGTGTACATCTTTGAGTATGCTGGAGCTTAATTAATGTCCTGAATGACTGGTGACATTTTCTGCCATTTTTATGGTAATGTCCTTCACTGTCTTTGCAGAGAGTAGCATATCTCTTCTTTTCTTATTTTGAATTGAACTGAAGTCTGAAAATGAATGTTGTTATATTTTGATACATTATTATTTTATATATTCCCCATCTGTAAACTGATTCCGAGCCTGGCTATCTCCCATGCTGCCAAAAAACTAGCAGACATAGAGCAGTCACTTGCTCGCAGCGACATGAGACTATTTGAAGATCTGGCAACTTTTACTAATCAAAGACAGTTGCAAACTACACGAGTGTCACTGAATACTGTCAAATTCATACGAACATCGCTTAGCCTGGAAAGATAGTTTATTAACGTATAAAAAAGCCCTCCGTAACGCTAGAACTACATACTATTCCTCACTAATTGAGGCAAATAAGAACAACCCCAGGCTGACAAAGAGTCATAGCTCTGTTGAACCGAGTATTTCTTTACATCTCAGCAGTAATGACTTCATGAACTTCTTTACAAATAAAATCATAAATATCAGAGAAAAAATTGATCAGATCCCCCCTGCAACTGGAATGGATAGTTGCGTGTGTCCAGCAGCTCTAGATGTGTCTACCACACCTCAGTCTGTCTTATTTAGAATCCTTCCTTCCTGCAAATCATGCAGAGTTAATCTCAATAATCAATTCATTTAAATTAACTACCTGTCTTTTAGACCCCATCCCGACTGGACTACTCAAAGAGGTTTTACCTCTAATCAGCTTTTCCATATTAGATCAGATAAACATTTCCTTATTAACAGGCTATGTACCACAGGCCTTTAAGGTAGCTGTTGTCCAACCTATATTGACAAAATCTGCACTTGATCCAGGGGTTTTAGCAAATTATAGACCAATACCCAACCTACCCTTTATTGCTAAAATCCAATAAAATTGCCACCTTAGCTGATATTGCACTGGCTTCGAACACTACTGTGAGGAATCTTGGTGTTATTTTTGATCAAGAT
>JAUMHF010000025.1:782894-812264 GCA_032359275.1 Microctenopoma steveboyesi
GGGTGGAAGGACGTGGGGGACAGGAAGGTTACCAAAATAAAAGCTCTGGGGCAGGAATCACGGGAGGAGACCTGACAGTCCATGCTTTTGTAACTTCTAGACTTGACTATTGTAATTCATTACTGATAGGATGTCTCAGTAATTCAATAGAAACCCTCCAGTTGTTTCATCCACCTTAAATACATATCACATCAGAGTTTCAAAATCTCCACCTATCGAAGCAAACCATTCAGCTGATTCAGATTGAATGAAGAAGAGAAGACATTCAAACGTCATCAGTCACATGGTTTTTCCTGATTCGAGGCACATTGAGTCTGAAGCAACTCTCAGTGCCTCATGGTTAACAGAACATTGATAATCTTTCCCTCCTCTGTCGTAGTTTCTTCCTCCACTTTTCATCCTTCATTTGTTTTAGTGTTTATTTTAGTAGTCTGTGTGATTTTCTGTTAGGTGTGCCATTCTTGATTAAAGTTTCTTTGTTTGAACTCTCTCTTGTCCTGGTTTGTGATCCAGATCTTCTTTTGTCTGACCTCTCAATATATAACCACAAGGTCTATGACTTAGAGGACCCAACCTCTCTAAGCCCTGCTGCAGCTAGGGCGATCTGGGCCCAGCTAAAGGCTCACAACTTCTACTCCTGTGAGGACCACTGAGCTGAGCTGTCCTGAGTGGATACCTGCTCCCGGAGACACCGACAACACCACACCCACCATGCCGTCATCTTTGACTTCCTGGAATCCTGGTCTTTTGCAACAGATGCAGACGTTACTGCGCCAGCTTCACCTTTTCTAGGGCCCTAGGGTACTGGGTGAGAAGGAACCCTAAAGCCCACCTGTGGCTGCTGACTGTACTCACTTCATAGTAATTTTCTAAATTTAGTTCATCTTTAAGATCACATCCGTATAAAATCACGCATGTTTGATTTTGAAGTCTATGCGAGTTTTAGGGCATGGATATATTAATCTGGATATACCTTTAGCTAACTCCACCCAAGACAGTAGTTACACAGAGTTTTACTGGGGGCGGGGGGGGTGAGCCCACATCTTCCGTAACCGTTACATGTGCAGAACGTGTTGCGCGCTTGCGTGACAACGTGGCGGTTACAAGCCAATTACAATGTAGCATGAAGTATTCTACTACTTTCCCCCACTTTCTAATGGTTAGAGTACCACTTACGGCGTTGGTTATTGGTTATCTGGCGGTGAAGTCCCGCCTCCCCGAGGCAGATATTTAAAGGTACAGAGTGCCAACGCGGACCGATCTGCTACTCACCATCTACAGAGGGAGGTGTCCTGAGGAGCCGCCAAGGAGCTTGTGAGTGAGATGTTTGAGAATCTGTCGCTTCTGAAAACTTCTATTACACCTTATCTGACTTTCCAATGTTTGTTAGAGCATGTTGCCTGAAATGTTACACTAGCAACCTTAGCCTCGCTTTTGAACTTTGAGCAACATGATGGGATGAGAGTGGACTTTGAATGAAAATAACTTAGTAGAAACTTACTTGTGTCTCTCTAGAAGAGAGGTTTGCACCAGGAGGTAAATGTGAGATAAAGAACTGAAGACTTTAGAAACTCTTTTGCACCTGAGCACGTAGTTAGTCAGTAGTAAGTCCCAGATATTTTGGTAAAGATGTGATTTGTGTGTGTTACTGTGAAAATACAGATACACATGTAGCCCTTTCATCATTGTGTGTAGACTGAGCAGGTCCAGAGCCAGACTGTCTGTGACAGAGCTCTGGATGTTAAAGTTGAATTGAGAATATGAACTGCTCAGGACCGAGTCTATTCAGTCAGGAGACGAGGATCCAGGACATACTACTACTACAAGCAATTACTGTGGCTTTGTTCCCTCAGTTTGACACCCTCTCCTTTAGGAAGCTGTCCTTGCACTATTATTGCATTTATTGCAAGGCTTTCAATCAGAACCTTGAATCAACATTTCTATATTTGTTTTAAAGTTTTAGGTTTTAAGTCATATTCTCTTCTCATTTTTTGTCTCCTCCCTGTCTCCCTCCAGACCATCATCATGGTGCTGCTGAAGTCGTTAGCGTCCCTCTGCATCCTGGTCGCTGTTGCCTTTGCTGTCCCTGCTCAGGAGAAGCGTGTCCATCACCAAGCTCATCTCAGCGACCACGTTCACGATGATGCGCACGGCTACCAGTATGACCATGAGGCCTTCCTGGGAAAGGAGGATGCCAAGACCTTTGACCAGCTGACTCCAGAGGAGAGCAAAGACAGATTGGCGTAAGCTTTGCTGGCTACAAGATTTGGGGATTCACTGCTTATAATGCTTGTGCACATTGATTAAATGTAATAATTTGGTTCTGAAAGCATGGATGAATCAGCTTATTAGATACTGAAAGCTCTGTACTTGTGGTATAATAGAGCATCATGTGTGGTTCAGGGCTTTGTTCATAACCCTGAGGTCATCTCTCCCAACAGGAAGATCGTGGACCGCATTGACACGGACAAGGATAGCTTTGTCACTCATGCAGAGCTGCACAACTGGATCAAACACAGACAGAGGAGGTACATCGAGGAGAACGTGAACAAACATTGGAAAGACTACGACAAGAACCAGGATGACAAAATAGCCTGGGAGGAGTACAAAAACACCACCTACGGCTACTATCTGGGTAATTCTGTGTGTGAAAGGTGTACTGCCATCCTCTTATCACCCCCCCCCCATTTTATTTCTTTACTGTGTGTTTACTTCTTCTTTTTGTTTTCCGTTTCCTTCCCTTACAAACTCCTTTTCTGTTTAACCTTTGACGTCATAGTCCTGTAATGATGCAGTTTTGACGTGTCAGTCTGTCACGACTTAACAGGTGACACAAGTTTCAAGCATAAGCCCACTACTCTGTCTCTGCCAGATGTTGGTCATGACTGCACAGAAATCTAGTTGTATGCTAACATATAACAGCAATATCTGACAAATAGGTCAGCCAGAAAGGAAGCGAGGTTTTATATATCTGCAGCAGGGGTACAGCTGTCACGTTTTCCACGTCATTCACTAGTAAAATGCATGCATGTGTTTCCATCAATGCAGCATTAGACTGAATCGCATAACATGATGCAGCAAAAGTTGAATTGAGGTCCAGTATTTGATAACTCAGTGGGCAGAGTAGTCGTCTTCCAACCCAGGAGTTGGCTGTTCAATTCTCAGTCCCCCCTGAAGCTATGTGTTGCTGCGTCCTTGTACAAAAACAAAAACCCAGTGGTAGCCCTGACACAGGTCTAGAAGCTGTCCAAACAACAATTTCAATAAGGTATTCAGTATTATTATTTTTCCTGGTGTTAAATTTGAGGGTTTTTTTATAGTGAAACCAAGTTAGGTAGAATTAGTTTATCACAGCTGGGACCAGCACCACAAAATCATCATCCAGCACAGCATTATTTAATCATATACATGCATGTGCACCTTCCTGGTGGAGGAAACGGATAAAACAGACTTTGACAATGCTGTGTTCATTCAATTCAATTTTATTTATATAGTGCCATTTTACAACAAAAGTTATCTCAAGGCACTTTACAGTGTAAGGTTTAAGACCTTACACAATATATCAATATATACAGAGAAAACGACCGATGTATTCAGCATCTAAACACTCAGTGCATCTTAACTGGTCGTCCTTAATCATATTCCTTTGTCTCACCAGTGCATGAAACGACACAGCCCTATCACTCCTACCCCTTATCTCCGTGCTTTGTTTTAATAACAGGGCGTCAGTCTGAACCAAGCCTAAGCTATTTATTCCCTTAAACGTAACACTGCCCTCTAGTGGCTGCTCGCTAGATAACATCTCAACACTTTTTTTTCTTTTTCCAGGAGAAGAGTTTGATGATATAGAGGACAGGGCCACGTATAAAGCTATGCTCACCCGGGATGAAAGGCGCTTCAAGTCAGCTGACCGTGACGGTGATGGTATAGCCACACGTGAGGAGTTCACTGCCTTCCTTCACCCTGAGGAATTTGATTACATGAAAGATGTAGTAGTGCAGGTAGAGACTATTCTACAGCATTGCTATTCTTGTAAAGAACTGTTTTTGACCCGACTAAAATGTCCACATGTAGCACAAGGGTCAAACCTACTCCATGATTAGAGTGATTATTCTATTTAGATGCTTGTTTTGTGGAAATGTAAAATGCAATGATAACCAAGTCATTTTGTGTTTTAGGAAACTGTGGAGGACATCGATAAGAACGGGGATGGCAAGATTAATCTGAATGAATACATCGGTAGGTGACTCCCTTTTTTGTCTTAACCTAGAGTGACCCTGCCCTAAGTGTGTGTGTGTGTGTGTGCGCGCTGTATTCTACAGGGGACATGTACACACCAGAGAGCGGGGAGAGCGAGCCTGAGTGGGTTCAGACAGAACGCAAACATTTCACAGAGATCCGAGATACTAACAAGGTAAAATCTGCTGGGTGCATATATTCCATGCTGCTTCGTTTTTACTTTCCAGCTTCATCGTTCTTCTGCTTTGTGTTGATATGTGTTGCAGGATGGCTACCTGGATGCCAGCGAGGTGGCCCACTGGGTTTTGCCAGGAGAAGTCGACCATGCTGACAATGAAGCCAAACACTTGATACATGAGACGGACACCAACAAGGTAGATCTGCCACAGACACAGAACCTCTAACGTGTTATGGAAGGTGAACTGTACTGCTCATACTGCCCACACGAAGTGCTAGTATAGAGTCAACTCATTACGAGTGTCCAGTAATTTCCATATATTCGTACAGTTGTAAGATTATGGTGAAAACTCTTCTTCGTGGTGCGTTCAAAGGTGCTCCAACATTTTACCTTCCCCATAAAAAATGTTAGCAGCTAATTATTGAATGTTGAGGTGTGTTTTTACATGTTGCAGCTGTTTATAGCTATGAATAAGTGTGGTTTATTTATTTAACACACCTTCCATGGTGAGACGCACTCAGGGGACACCAAATAGGGATTCATCTGCCACTCAAACTAGTCTCCGCACAAACACACTGTTTGGAATTTGATTAAAAAATTAATTGAGCAGCAGCTTGAGGAAATTACACAACGTAAAGCATAACTCTAGGTTTTCAGAGGGAACTTATGGAGCTGATGGACACAGACATATGAGTGAAATGAGTCGCAGTGTGTTTGGATAGTGTTATTTTATCAGACTTTTATTCTGAAAAAAATCGTAATGTAACTATTTGTTTGTTGGCCCCAGTCCTCTTTTGCACCTTGAATATAACAGAAACTAAGCATAGAGGCTGAGATAAAGGATCAGGAGCGTACAGTGTAATGTTAACATTTATTAACACAGTGGAAATAATTGGAGTAATTGTGGGTTAATTATTAACAAGCATTTCTAGCATATTTTTCTTCCTCACTCCTTTTTTTCACCTCATATATCCTCCTTCCTCTTTCTTTCAATCATAAACCAATCTCTGATGGATCTGACGACAGGATGAGAAAATAACCAAGGAGGAGATTCTGGCCAACTGGAACATGTTTGTGGGCAGCCAGGCAACCAATTATGGGGAAGATTTAACCAAGAGACACGACGAACTTTGATGATCTCTCGTGTTCTGAAAGGAGCTCATTTGTATTTATATTTCACTACAGTGGAGCGTTGTGTTACAGTGGCTTGTGGGGGGTTATGCAGTGATCAAGGGGAGAATCATGTTCACACATTGACACAGACACACTAACTTCAACTTGCAGTCACATACCGTGTATGTGAGTACAGATGATCACACACACACACACACACGCACACACACACACTCCTCTTTGTTCTATTTTCCTCACCTCTGTGCAGGTGCCCAGCTGTAGGGAAACTGTTTTGCTGTGAGCCAAAGAGGTTCAGAAGTGGTCTCAACACATGACAGTTGCTCTCATCATAGAATTCAATAACAAATAGAACAGTGTATGTCTTATATTGGGGATACCACATGTCTACAGGGACACACCAGGTTACATATGTCTGAAAGCTTGTGTACATTAGCAAAAGGAGATTAGGCGAGAAACAAAATAAAGTTGTTTTTTCTACAAATGTATTTGTTACTTTGTGCATTGTATGGTTTCTAAGTATGATGCACCTGTGTACGAGTGTATGTTTGTGGCCCTGCTTTTCCTGGTAAATCGGTTCATTTCCAGCAGATTTCTTACTAAGGTAAGTTATTGAATTTCCCATGTAAATATTTTAGTGTAAAATGGGTCTAATATTGTGTGAGGAATGTTATATTAGTCATGTGACACAGATTCCAGCTGAGAGTTCGTGAAGCAAATACACTGTGGATTAGACGTACACAACATCCAGGACAAATTTGTCATGTTTAAATGATTACATTTTTATCCGACACAAGGTCACAGACTAATCCTGTTTAATCATATGCATCATAACGTATTGAAAAAGTCAGCTGGTGTGATGTAGCTAAAAATAACAAACAGTAGCGTGAAAATGTGTTTACATCCTCTGCTCTGTTTATCAGGACGGACGTCTCTCACTCTCCGAGGTGCTTGATAAGATAGATTTCATCAAGATCAGCACCCTCACCGACTATGGAGGCATGAGCGTGGATGGCCACGATGAGCTGTAAAGCGTTTTCTTCCCATTAATCTATCGTGTCCTCAAGCAAAATATTCAACAGTGTTAAAATCTGAACAAGCTTGGATTTAAACTGT
Organism: Microctenopoma steveboyesi; assembly: GCA_032359275.1. Taxonomy (NCBI): domain Eukaryota; kingdom Metazoa; phylum Chordata; class Actinopteri; order Anabantiformes; family Anabantidae; genus Microctenopoma; species Microctenopoma steveboyesi. The sequence continues at coordinate 789,559 of JAUMHF010000025.1, forward strand.
GCCATTCAGAGACGCTCTGGATTGTCTTTATTTCATTCTCACTGTTTTTAAAAGTAAAAACTAGAGAAAAGGAAAACACCTACAAATCATACAAATACATTAAATCGTCAGCATCGTTGTCTTTCTCCATTTGGGATTCTTACAGTCTCCCAATGTGTTTGTTCAAACCGTCCATTAGAAGAAAAAGAATCCACTTCACTGCATTTGTTCCATCCGCAGTGAGCAGCCACAGGCTGAGTGTCTCGCTAAGGGTATGGGGGATGGGCTGTGCGACTCAACTGGGAATCAATCCTGCTATTCTTGCATCCCAGCCCTCTGCCTTAACCACTGAGCTACCAGGCCACAGAGCTGTCGTTTTTTTTCAAGGAGCAGTTGTAGTTCAGATGGTACAATAGTTAGGGGTCCAGTTCCTTGTCCCACACCACAGAAGTTCCTTGATTCTCCACCTATATTTTCAGTGAATTGCACTACACTTATGTTGTTAATACTAGTTTAACAGGTGATTCCCTGTTTTCCTTACATCGTTTAGTCTGATACCTACACCTACACCTACAACACTAAACAGTTGTGACTGAGGTGTAAACTAACATGATCATGTTCATGGGTTTAAAAGGAGAATCCACTGTGCATCGTCACTTATCAATTGAACAAGAATATTTCTCTACACAAGATTGTTCAGAATTGAGATATTTCACCACCCACAGTAAAGAGAACATAGACCCTGGTTGGCCTTATGCACTGTTGACTGTGTGCGACCTTTGAGCAATACTGCACAAGAAAACCGCCATGTTACTGAGAAATGCAACCCGATTCTCAGCCAAGCAGACAGGAAGCCAGACAGAACTTCTGCACAGATATGCTGCCAGGAAGGAGGAAAAACATGTACTGTTTGTAATTAATAAATAAATCACAAGCATTTTAGAAAACCCCTACATTTCATTTTATTATAAGCTCATCATAAGAAATTAGGTTTAAGACATTTGTCCTTGTAATAGCGTCCTCCCTGTTTTGAAACCATGGCTTCGAAGGGACAGGTTTAGACAACACGAGTGTTGTGTTTTGTCAGGGTGGCTCGTTAGCACCTGGGAATTTGCACATAGATGCGATCATTAAACGCTATCCTCTAACTTACAGCAACAGAACTTAGTCAGTACGTGTTGTTCTTTCAGTGATAGTTGAATAGGATATGCTTATCGTTAGTGGTGTAAGAAAATACTGCAGACAGACGTGTGTTGTGATGCTGTATTGACTCTCAAAGATAACAGTTTGCAGACAAAGATTTGTGGTTATTTTTGTGTTGTGTTTAGACTTAACATGTTCTCACGGATGCAAAATAAAGCAGTCAGTATGTTTAATGTAAACAACGTGGGACTAGCATGAAGTGATCCTGAACAGCCAACACCATGTCTATTATTTTGACTTATTATTGGTGAATTATTGTCGATACATTGAGTCTAATGCCGTCAGGCTTTAAGGTTAAATAGTGAAGCTGCATCTTCTGTCATAAATCCACCTCTAAAACTTATACAATCAGTCAATCAGTCAATAAGTCAAAACAATCCACTTCTAAAAATGTACAGAAAAAAAACTACTGTGGTAGCAGGAAAATACATCACATCAAAACTATATCATGGCTTTACAGTTCACAGAACTACAGTTGGGGTGTACATACATAGAATCACACTTGCATCACAGGACGAGCCTCTTTGGCTCTGAGTTCCACCCCTGATGCAGAGAAGCCCGTTCCACCCTGTCAGGACACACAACAGATCATCAGTGCTGCAAGTTCATGTCTGAATACAAGTGCTGTTCGGAGACACACATACCCTCTGTAGCGGTATGATGTCCTTCTCAGACAGTTTGTCTCCTGTCACAGGATCGATCATGTCCTTCTTGATCAACTTCTCCACGCACTCCTGAGTCACCACAGAACCCCTGCATGTAGTGTAGAGGGCTTGTCAGAAAGCTAACAGAAAAACTTCACATGTGAAAGTCGGAGTGAAAGAAGACATGCCGACACTCACGAGGGTTGCAGGACGGCGCAGGGAACACTGTTGCCCAGGACGTCTCTGGTTACAGCACACACATACCTGTCCTAAAGACAGAGGACAGGATTACACCATGCTGACGGTCATGAGCATGGCCTCAGTGGTTGTGCATCATCATTAACTAAGTTGAACACAACATCCTGCTGTCGATTCAACAACAGGAGCATTCTTTAAGTCGTTGGTCCAACTGATCGGGGATGGAACCAATAAAAGTTTGAACACTATTTTAAAAGATAACAATGTCAAATCAAGTCTGAAGTTTACAGATGTCTGTGAACTGCAAGCTGAGGAGAAATCAATCAAAGGAGGCTGAAGCAATGTGAATCAGTGGTGAATGAGATACAGGAAAAAAAAGTCAATTTAAATTCAAGTTACATTTCAGGGTTCAAATTCGATTTCGCCTTTACTGTAAATTGTGTATGTATAAGAATAGTATCCATGTTCTAAGGATTTTTCATAATGTGGAAACTGAAAGTGAGGTCCCCAGGAAGACTAGCAACTAACGCTATGGAAGCTAATGGAGTACGTCAGCCTGGGTACTAATGCTGACCACTGGGAACGTGATGCTGCGGAGGGGAACTGACCTGGCGGTTGAGCAGAGCCACACGGTCCAGGCTCGGGTCCAGCGGGGTGAACCGCACTGGGATGAGCTCATTCATCTTAATGGGTCGGCCTGACATGGGGCATAACACGACCTTGCTCTGACAGATAGGGAGAGAAAAGGGCAGTGATGTGAAAAGTCATGTGTGCACATTACTTCAGCGCAGACACACAAAGGTTCCCGTATGTGATCCAGGGTCAGTCTGACATTGCCAACATCAAACATTCTGGCTGGAAGTTGGGTCATGGCAACTGGACGTCTTTACAGATCCAGAAGTCCAATCACCATGACTCAACTTTCAGACAACTTCACCTGGAGATACCTTCACTGTTGCTGCAGTTTTTACATTCATCTGACGTGGTATTAAGACATGTTAAACTGCAACCAGATTACAGTAAATGGGCAAATGTCCAACTGGGGTTACACCTTCTGACAGATTAGCCTGCTGCCACAGACACAGGAGCTCATAATAGCTAAAATTAGTAACTGTCAAACCACCGTCTGTCTTAATGTGGCAGAAAAGCCACTCACCGGTTTCTTGAGCAGAGTGGGCTTGGCCTCTGGTGTCAGAGTGGGAATCCAGAAGCTGGGCAGGCTCTGACTGGAAGTGGCAGCTGAACTAGCAGCAGAGGATTCTGTTGAGCTGCTGCTGTCTGTGGAGCTCTTCTCACTGCCTTTGCTCTGTCCTGAGGGGGTAAAAAAAAAACTGCACAGGTTAACAGTAAAAACGACGTCTAGAGATATTAACATAATTTCCAGACTATAAGGCGCACCTAAAGTTCTGCTAGGAGGGGATTGTCGGGACAGACAGAAATGACAGATGAATGTTTGGAAAAGCAAAGAAAAAATTGGAAAAAATTATTCATTCACATTTTTGACATGACGAACAATCAGTGCAAAAATAACCCAACGGTGCGCTCCCTGCAGTCATACTACTGTGGTAGTGCAGTATAACAAAAACAAAGCTTACAGCGCCTGACAAGGCGATAACTTTCAATCGCTAAATCTTATTTGTTTTTAAAAGCCATTATCAGTTCATCATCATTCCATCACATGCAGTTCTCCGTTTGTTTTCCATAATGAGGGTGTGTGTACGGACACTTCCTTGGCACAATTGTCTCGCTCTCGTTTTTGTACTGCCTGCTCCGCTGAAAAAGCCACAGGGTCCGAAGCAATTGAAAAAAGTAGCAGCTTATGGTCCAGAAATTACACTTCGAAGAATCTGCTGGTCTGTTTCTCTCACATCATTGCTGGAATTTTCACACAGCCTCAGCATCGACATGGGATGTTTAATGATTGCCTGCAAACAATCTGTGGCTCATGGTTGACGACCAACTCAGCTTTGCCTAACACATTATTTTAACAAACAGTAAGAAACCATGTATAATACATTACTTTTGTCACCACCCCGACACTGGTTGCTAGACAGCAGTGTTGAATTGACCACCACATGTTCCATGATTTTAACCACAATGTTGTTAATGTGAGCAAATGTAGTCTTGTCACAACATCTATAACAATATCTTTTGCTGGACAGTATATAGAAACTACTGTGATTCAGTTATTCTTATATAAACAAACACACGTCCATGTACAATGGGAAATATCCAGGTCATGCCCACACGTACAATAGAAGTCCTTAACGTCTGGACATATATTATGCTGTGCTTTATGTGGACGTAGTGTCAGTTTAGTGAGACAGTGAGCATGCAGTGACAAAGACACATACCAGATATGAACGGGTTAATGGGTTTGGACACAATGCTGTTTTCCTTGGTTTTAAACCTCTCCACCCTCTCTCGCTCCTCCGACTTAGACTCCAGTTTACTGCTGCTCTTCTGCGCTTGCTTCTGCTTCTCATATGCCTTAAGAGTTAGAGGACAAAAAGAAATCAGATAAAACATTTATGTTTTCTGCAGAGAAAAAGAACTGTGTTTTATCAAATGACAAAAAAAAAGACGTAGACAAGATGATATAGAATAAACCGTTTCACTGTGGATAGAAATCTCTAATACAACTACTGAAAGCACTAGAAACATTTGTGCAGAAGCCACAGACATGTGTGGGGCTTACTTTCATTTTCTTGGCTATTTCTGTCTTCTGGTGCAGAATGTATTCAAGAATGGCCTGTTTGTCATACAAGTATCCATCTGGCCTGAAGGCAGCCACAGAAACAACACATGAACATTATGTTGTTGGTAATGCTGATGTCTAACAGTGCGTTAAAAAAAGAAAGATACATACGTGATCACTGGATTCTGACAGGGTTGCAGAGACAGACAGCAGCAATCGAAGTCTTTGATGGCGTCTTTTCCCAGGCGAATGCTCTGTGTCCCATAACCAGACGCCGCTAATCAATGGTAAAGACAAAGGGTTATATTGTTGGACATGTCCAACAAATGTCATCTGATCTATGGTCTCAATTTAAGCAGGAACGTAGCTGTGCACCTGACAACATTCAAGAGCAGTGTAAATTGTGGGACTTTATACACACTTATGTCATATCAATTCAATTTGCCTCAGTTGGAGTTCAGTAAATTCAAATCTGTGAAGGTTCTCAGTCATCCAAGTCATGGTCATCTCAAAAAAGGTTAATCCGATAGCAACTGGACGACGTTTATCCCTTCTATCCAGAGGGCTTTCTCAAGTCATGCTATCGGATTAACCTTTTTTGAGTAAATTCAAAGTATAAAAAAGTTCAGAGCACAATTTGTAGCAACATCAAGTGTTAATCAGCGGCAGATTTAACAAGCTGATTGTTTGCCACCACCTCTTTGAGCAACGTTAAAATCTATGTAACATGGTTTATTATGCGTCTCGTTTACACACGCGTCTAACAGCCCAACGTTTACTGTAGCTAAAGCTCAAATTCTTTAGTTCTCACCGGTATCTTTCTTCTTCTCGTGGTACGTGTAGACAGCTCCCGCCGTGCAGTTCTTCCCGTGACGAGTCATCGTGCTTTAAGTTCGTGAAGAAGCGTCAGAAAGATAACATGACTTAATTAATGTTGCTGAGAGCATCAAAGCTAATGGTGCTAACGTTAGCATTAGCTTCAATATGTAAACATAGAAAACGCGTGAGCAAATTTAACGTTAGGCTTTCAAAAAAGTAAAGACGCGGCCAAAACCAGATTGACAGTTGAATGTTAAGTAGAGGAAAAATGTGTTTAATACCTACCAAACACTGCTTAACTGCTTCTCCGCTTCTTCTGCTTCTTCTTCTTCTTTTTCTTCTTCCTTGTAGTCGTGGTCTTCTTCTGAGGCTTAATGGCAGTTAGCCAAGAACTTGTTGGGGCATTACCGCCACCTTCTGAGTTGGCGTGTGGACCAGAGTGAATCATATGACGAAGGCCAGCCATATTCAGTCTCCAGAACACCATCGTAAAATGTCAGTAAGACAAATAAATCCTATTTGTTTAACATAATTGGACCTGTAAATATCATACCTTTGACCATGTAGAGTACGTGCTCATCACAACATCGTCATCGTGCTTTTCTATCAGCTTTAAGGTACGGTTCAATTCTCATGTATAAACTTCATGAAATAATATTCTCTTGCTTCCTTATATCTATTTTTTATCTGTCATCTTATCTTTGATTAAATCATAATGCACTACATATTTTAAAATTAATTAATGAGTTACTTAAATCTGAACAAATTAATAGTTTTTAATGTTCAGTGTTTACACTCCACACTAGAATATATAATAAATCTCCCATGTAAGCCATTTATTTGATATAATATTTAATTTAGCAATTACAAATGCTATGCCTAGTATCCATTTTAGCTGCATAGATCTTAATCAGGGCTCTTAGTTTGTATGAGCCGAGTCATCTCCTTGTAAGTCACTTTGGATAAAAGCAGTAAAGTAAAGTAAATTGTCGTCTTCTTCTTCTAATTAATTTCCAGCAAGCTGCACACTCTGAAGGATAAGCTGCCCTCCATAGACAGCTTAGCTGTTCCTCTCATATCTAGGTCAGTGAAGGACAGATATATTTTTTCTTTGAAACAGAATAAAATCACATCTTTCCAACTGTCCATCTGGATGCTTGCTCGTGACTTTCAGCTTGGATCATTCATTACCAAAGATAAAGTCACTAAACGTTTATCATAATAATGTAGAGAAACCAACAAAAACAACTCTCCTGTCTGATTGAAAGTGTTCATATTTATCTCACAGCATTTGTGTATTTCTGTATTGTTGTTATCCTGTCCATAATGTAAAATCAGTTGAACATCTTTCTGTTGTGGTAGAAGGCTCCCTCTTTGTTGGCCTTCATCATGTTCCCTCCATGTTTTCCTTATCTGATTGGCGAGTCTAATGACAGAGGATGTTGCTGTTGTACAGACTTACTCAGATAAGGTTCGTCTTAAATGCAGTTTTCTCAGGGGGTGGGGCTGTATATGTGAAGATCTGGATATACTATCTGAAATGTAATATTAGCAAAAACTAATTCAGGGACATACCAGAGAAACAGGAGGCTAAAGGTAATCTGATCACATCTAAAACGGCCCCCTTCTTTAAAGTCCCAATAATCTATCAAATACATTTTAATGCAGAGGTGTATTAATTTAATCATCTTGGTTTCCCTTTCCTCAAGCAATACTGGAAAGGCTGTTGTTCTAAGTTTTACAGCAGATTTCTCTTTGAAGTACACAAACCCATAGGCAGTGTTGTTGTTGGACAGTTGCACCTTGATGATGGTGCTACTATGGTATTTAGGATACCTTGGCACATGGCTGCTGGTAAGAGTTTGCACTTCATCCAAACTCAACACATCCAGTCTCTGTCTAAGGTAAACTGTGGAGAAGACTGTTTTATGTAAGCATTAGTAAATCCCTGACTTGATAGATAGATCTCTATTTATTATACTAGTTGGGTTGAAGAACTTCTTGCTATGCTCCAGATACAACTCCTGACTGATGTTTAGTCATTATCATTCAGACATAACCAGCTTGATTATCCAGGTATGAAAAACCAGGCCTTGGTTCAAAGTATTCTGATTTTTAGGAAAAGTAATATTCAGTATTTCCCTCTCACCTATAGAAGGCACGTTCAAATGCGACTCAATCTGCAGTTTGTGGACAACTTCTTCGTCGACATAACCTTCAGCTGCCCTACAACTGCTTCTTTATTACCTATAGTTTCACTTGCTTTTATATATATATATATGTGTGACTGTAATGGAAGTAGAACTATTTTGATGTTTTATCCATACACATTTATTCATCACCCTGCATAGAACATATGTCAAAACTGGACAAAGATGATGGATTAGACAGATGTTTTACGGCTCTTAAAATGGTAATTATTGCAGCATGTTTGCAAAAAACAATTAGTTTAGTGTTACTCTTTATAGTACAGATACTATTTACCACCAGAGGCCATTATCTGACACCATTCTGTAAACTCTTTCAAAGCAAAAACAAACACACCATATGGAAGATAATGTCAACTACTATACTTTGTCTCACATTCTCATTTTGAGCCTAAAACATTCGTTCTTACAGAAGAAATAAGCATCTAAGCAGCAACCAAAATGAAGAAATGAAAAGTGATGCCTGTACAGGGGACAGGAAAGAAATGACGATGTGGTCTCTTTTATAAGAAACAAAGACAATAGAAAACTCAAAATTGAGGAATTTGATACAATGAAAAGTCAGTATGATCAGGCTGCTGTCACTGCAGCATGTGAACACGGGGAAACTGTTGCAGTAGCTTTATCTATGACTTGTAAAGAGGGCTCAGTACAGACCATTTCAAAATGAAAACATCTGAATCCAATTTAAACAGCTCAGCTTCCAAATTTCCCGGGATCACACACAGCACACTGTAACACTGAGTGCTGTTTGTGTCACTGACTATAGCGTAAAAACTGGTTAACAACATGCGCATCCTCACTCAGCAGTAGAGGTGGATGGTGGCTGTTTCCCTCACATGTCTTGTTTATTTTGGTGTGTGAACATCAGCATTTCCTGTATGTGAATGTGGATTTCCTGTTAGCAGATCCCTACACCCATCGCAATCAAAGCTCCAGCTAACAGACGCACAGACTGAAATGTTGCTGCCGAGTGAGAAGTGATGGAACTGCTAGTCGTTACACTTGATACACCTTTTATGAAACTAAAGACCATGGCTTGTTCAGCTGTTCAACTGTTCAGCCAAAGATATTAGTAAGAGTCCTGATAAGCTGCACAGAAAATCCCAGTATAGCTACTGTATTCACACTGGGAAATTTGTTATCTGAGGTCACGTCAGCAGGCCCACACCAAATAAGGTCAGATGTGTTCAGAGTGTTGGATCACTACGGTAACTGTTAAGTCTGGAGTTAATGATGTAGTAAGAGTGGTTAAGGATGATATAGCAGATAATAAATTGGACTATACCTCCTCTATAAACAACTATCCCCCATGGCCACCCCACCCAGTTGTTATCCAGAACACTTGTCTTTATCTGCACCCTTTGAACAGGAGCCCATCACGATCAGTCCATCAGCGCCCTGCCCTCCAGCTCTCCATCACTCTTCTAAACCTACTGCACATTCTCAGCCATGAGCACATTTCCCATCATGTTTAAAGAGACTGTAATGAATATTTTTGTAATAACAATGCCTGTCAATGTGAAACACATTGTATCAGTGTGTAAGATTGATCATAGTAGTGAATTTTAGGGGCAGCATGATAGCTCAGTGGGTAAAGCAGTCGTCTTCAAACCCAAGGATGAGCCATTTGCCTTAAATTACACTTCACAGTACAGTGAATCACTACATTTATTGAAGGAAAGCAAGTTGCACAGAGGTGACTGTGGTGGATGGAAGGTGAATAATTTGAGTCTGAGCCCAGTGTGAGGTTAGCTTTACGAAAAAGGCACTTTGATTGAGTTTTCAATTAAACCTGATTAGTCACACTCAAGTGGACATGAGGTCGCTGAATATAACTTTCAGCAAAATGTCAGAATGCATTTTGTCACTTACACCACAATGTTAGCTCCAGTGGGTGATTTAAACTTTGTACAGGTCCAAATGAAAACTGACATTTCTGTCATTTTGTTAATGTAAAATTTCCTGATACATGATAGCGTGGCCTTTTCCTGAACTGTACAACTGTATTAAGATCCATCAAACATCTGCAGCTCTTTATCTCACCCTTTCTCATTACCCCCCTCCCCCTCTCCTCCTCATGGTCTCTGGGTGTTTGTTGTTAGCTTCCTGTCACAGAGGAAGTGCCTCACCCTGCCGCCTGCCTCCCTATTGGCCCCCAGCGCTGATGAACACTGATTTTTTTTGGGGGGGTGAGAAGGGGTGATGGGGCAGCAGGATAGAAAGAGGGAGCTGGTATATGGGCAGGGGATACGAGGGAGATGAGGTTGAGAGCAGGAGGCAGGAGATGAGTGCAGAGAAAGCTCAGAAGACAGATAAATTGGAGCTGACGCTTGACTGGCTGGGAGGAAATGGCTTTGTGTTGCAGGAGGTAAGCATGCAAACAACAGTGCAGAGAGAACTCAACTAACTGCATAAGTGAGGAGTGATGGAACGTGTTACTTCTGTGTTTAATGTTACTTGTGCTATGCAAGAAATAATATGCACATTTGATCTGTTGATTCTGTGTTTTCCCTTATTTAACAAAGCAATATGTTTTTTATGTGAGAAGAAACCTGATGACTTCTTAGTTTGGAGAGTCTTGTGCATGTGTCTGTCTTCGGGCCTCCTTGGTCTGGTCACTCCCAATCCTTGTACCAGTGTCTTGATACTGCATGTGACGCTGGACAGGTTTGGGGGAGGCTGTGCTATGGACTGCTGCTGCTCAGTTATGTACTTTTGATTCAGTTTTGCTGTTAGTTTTTCCTATATTATCATTGATATGTGGATTTTCTTGTCATGCATAGGTGATAACTTCTGAACACTTTTGAATAAAATAGATCTTGCATGAGAATGTTTATATTTTCTGTTGTACATATGGTTAGAGTTTGCATGTGACAATGGGCAGACATCAGCATTAGAAAGAAAGGAAGGAAGTTAGCAAAATGACACTTGTATCAACCAACCACACAAGTAAAGGTGAATCCACGGGACATGTGATGTTCAGAGGAAACTGTTTAGTATGTCATTGGTAACGCATGTGGCAGAAAAGAAAACCACCTCAATCGTGTTTTTAAGTTGAAACAAATTGTTTTTACAGTGAAGAAATTCTAATTTGGTGCCACATTTTTTGTTTCTTTCTCTATGACACGAATGAGTCACCGTTGAGTTATAGTTGTAGTGTAGCTGTTTCTAGTATATAACAGTCAGAGACGTAACCTGCTTCATCAGGACGCTTTGAATACACCTGATAAAATCATCAGGAACAGAGCTGCAGTGAAGTTAATGCTGGCTTTACCCGACAGAGCCGGGATGGTGGAACATTTCGCCTTGTGTGATTCTCTTCTGAACAAGAGCTGAGTTATTCATTGATTTGGTATTTCTGGATGTGTAAAGAGAGATATGAATGAGACCAACAGCTAAAACAGAGAGTGTGGTTGGGATAGGGATGATTTGCTAGATGATTTCATCTCAGGCCAGGTCTAAAAGTGTTTTCTTATCATTACTGAACACTTTTATGTGTCCGTACTGTGTATTTTCTGTTGATAACCCCTTTCTACAGTGAGGACAAACCTACAGGCTGGTGAGAACAGAAACGGAGCACGTCTCTCTCTCTGACATTCCACAGACGGGCTGTAATGATGATTTTGTTTTACCTTCTTTTCTGTGTCGGTCGGGAGAATCTTGATGTCATTTTGGGATGTCAGCATATCTTTATGACCTTAATAAAGCTGATGTTTCTTATTTTTCCCGTGGCATTTTTATGCACCTATAGAGAGCTACATTATATAATATAACACAAACTATTTTTGATTGAATATACATACTGTTGTAGTATGATGTTTGCCTTGCAGTGAAGTCAGAAATAAGTAAGCAGATACTGGAAATAGTCATGGTAAATATAAATTATTACTATTACTATAATAATAATAATTATTGTTATTATTATTGTTTTTATGGTTATTATTATTAGTGTGGTTTATATGACACATATGCATATTCACCATAAGTACATCAACAATTACATTGTTTGAAAAAAAGTAGTCAGCAGTAGTCAAGTTACAATACTAAAGTAGTTAAAGTAAAGTAAAGTACTTACAGTAGTTGCTTCCAGCAATGCTAGTGAGGGAACATAAAAGGTCTGTAGACTGAATATCACAATGCTGACCTAGAGGGACATCTAATGGAGCATACTACACACTACACTATCAGTGAACTGGAGGAATGATGTGTGTGTCATTCTCTATGTTTGCTGACATTCATTCCACAAGGATGTGCTCTTTCTAAAAAGAACGCAGTCAGGATGCAGAGGCATTACTAGAATATACTGGACTAGTACAACCTATTGTCCCAAAAATACAGACTGAGGTGGTTTACTTACTGACTTAGTTACTTATTTATTTATTTTTTTATTTGTTTATTGTTTTGGATTCCCTTTGTAAAGGTAGACCTGACCAAGATGGCGGCTTACAGTTTCAGACAGCACAATCCAACATGAAACACACACACACACTCACACCCACTCACAACTCGTAACTGTTTTGGGGCATAACCATGACCTGGATGACACAGGTATCTGTCCAACAGCAACAATTTCCCCAAGGGAATTAATATGTTTATTTTATTAATTACCTTAGTTCACACAAGCTAGATCACAATACTCAGAGAAATTGTAAATAAAGGTACACACCTTGTCAACATTGCATATTCATATTGGTTCTGGACATACCGCTCATCGGGTTGTAATCCAACACAGCAGCTATAGAACTTTCGCAAAGTTATAACTACTCAGCTTTTGTTGAAACAGTCAGGAAGGCGATAATTCTGCTGTGTGTTTTTTTCAAGGTAGGAGACATTACGTCCAGGTTGTGAATCCGCCCATGTGGGCACCCCATTCTTATGAACACAATATCTAAGAAATGCTTAGAGGGAATTCAACTTGGTCTGCGATAGACATAGTTCAAGTCAATGTTCACCCCTGAACCTACAACACATATAAATTAGTGTGGATATTAAAATGATTGAAACATTTATTTAAAATGCTACAACATCTCTCTGTGTATTTATTAGAAATGTTATAACATCTCATTGCAAACAGTGAAACTCAGTCAGCGTGACAGTGAAAACAACCAGTATCGGTATGGCGGTGAACCTGCTGGCCCCGCCCCGCCCCGCCCCGCCGCCCCGCCCCGCCCCGCGCCGCTCCGCACGCGCAAACACAGGCAGGACAGGAGCCTGCCGCGCGGAAATCTCAGCTGGAGCAGCAAACACACGAAAATAGGTACGAAGAGATGTTTTAGCCGATTAATTCCAATTCAGATGAGTTGCTGATCGTTATAGTGTGCTGCGCGTCAAGTGGTCCAATAAATGTTGAACCGTTTTGTCCGGAACAGACGAAGTTTCGTCGGAGTTTCACGGTAACTTCTTCACCACCGGCAAAAGCTTGGCTCGTTGTTGTTTATTCGGTTTGTGTTGCAGTTTCAAATGGAAACTGGTGTTCAGGTGTTCTGCGGCGACAGGTAATGGGTTGACCGTCGTACTCATGTACGCATTCCCTGGTGGCTAAGTTATGTCCCGTTCCAGGGTCACCGGTGTATCCCCGCGACCCGGCCTCATCAGACCCTTAAGTTTCCAGTAGCATCCTATCACATCAGTAACACATCACTGAACGTCCCGGGAAAACGTGGTGAGAGTGTGTGTTGTGTCCTGACCGGAGCAGACACACAACACACACGTACGATAAGTTTGCCTGTTTAAACAGCAGCATGTACCGAGCTACTAAACACAAGAGCAACAATAATTCGATCAGGTTTCTATAAGATATTCCATAGTAATAGTATACACATCTGTTAATTCTATTTTATAAGATCTTTCGACTGTACAAATATAAAAGCACAAATACCTCAAAAAATGTAACTAGAATAAATGAATGAACTTACTTGAGTAAGAAATCAGCTGATATAAAGGTTGAAAAACAGGTAAACACTTCCCGTTTGAATAAATTAAGTCTTTACATTATATTGGGCTGTTTTAGATAGATTTTATTATTATTATAAACAAACGACCAAACATCATACATCAAAATGATACCAATGTCTCCATAACTGAGACTACTGACAATACTTGACACTAAGACCATTAAGAAAGAATGTTAACTGGCAGGATACTCCAGGTGTGTGTTTTGCTTTCACTTACTTTTTCATAAATATGTCTGTTACTTACACCCGGCCTCTTTCACTTAATCTGCTTCGATTGCAACATTAAATTGTTAAATTAAATGATTACATTGCATTATAACATTATTTCCTGGGACTGGGACGGATGCTTAATGGACAATTAACTGGTTAACTGTTCATATTTACTGAAGATTAAGCCACAATACCTAACTTCTTTCAAATATTTTTAGCTTTCCCAGATGCACTGAACTGTCATGTTCATGAGCTTTAAACTAATCATAGAATTTTTAGAATTTCTCCCTGGAATTGCCTTTTTTAAATTTGTAATTTCATCGTGACTAATGGTGCATAGTGGGCTGAGCCTCATGCTACCACTAGACTGATTCATTTTGTAGCTTTCAAAAATACAGAAAAACTTCTAATAGTAACTGCATTTTCTCCCACCTACCTTATGTTAGTCATGTCAGAGTCGGCAAGTTGTAGTTCCTCAGTCTCCTCCATCTCTCTGCTGGAGATCAAGACTGAGACTCATCTGGTCCTCCAGGCCTTCCTCCACCGGGCTATTTCCACCCCCCTGAAAGAGAGGCCTGGTAGGGTAGGAGGTGCCTACAAAGATCACACCAAGCACTGGTAAGGTAACCCGCCCTTTAGAAATTCAACCATGATATTGAGCTGGTACATGCGTATTTCCTGTGCTAATGTCCAAAATAGATTAAATGTTATTTATTGCCTGAGCAGAAATTTAGTATTGGATCAAATGTAAATCTAAAATAGTTTTAGTGTGCCCTTTGTATTTCTTGAAACACCTTTTCCCTAATTGTGTCACAGTCATTATTGTATGTTGTCACTTAATAGATAGAAAGAATTTCACTCTTTTAAAGTTGACTATGACTTGACTGTGAACATGGACGAGTAAGTGATTGTAAATTAGTTGTTGAATCACTGGATCCCTCTTACCCCGCCATATTCTGATGGTTTTTCCTGCTAGTGCCAAAGTGTGGCCTAAAGCAAAGGATGGGTGGGATTCTCAGGCTAAAGATGTCAGTTCAGAGGATGAGAAGAAGACTGGCTTGAAGAGCTTCATAAAGCAACTGCCTCGTCCCAACACACTACGCCGGGCTTCCAAAGACCCTAAGGGCACAATGGAAAAGGAGGGCAGGACAAAACCTCCACACCTCAGAGACCAAATCGAAGTGAGGAAGTATTTATCTTTTAACAGCTGCATCAAAAACAAAGTGGTGATTTACTTGTTACGATAACCTCGAGCTGCTGTCAGCAACAGTACAGCCAACTAAGTTAAATTGAGCAACTGTGATTAGTAGATTCACATGAACAAATTCCAGGTTGTTGGGTGTGGACACTCGACAAAGAGCTAACGTTTTTAATAGTGCTGAATTTTAAAGACATGCTCTTCACCGTGGAGTTCAAAGTTAAAACTTGATCAGAGTCAGCTGATACATAAGAGTAGATAAGAGTAATGTGCCAGATTAGTTGTAATCCGAGCCTGACATACAGTAAATGGGAGGCTGTTCAGCTCTAAACAGGTTGCAGTGAGTGTCCCACTCCAGCTACCCTCAACACTTTGAACGCATACAGAAATGACTTTTCGAATTCTAATCTGAAAAAAGAAAAGTGACTATGGATTTAGAACCATAGTCACATGTCATATTAATTTTTTAAATAATGAATAATGAACTCAATGACAACACATTATTATTATTACATTTATGTAGCTCTGGTTAAGGCATCTACCTTTGCTGGATGATATAGTGATACACAGTATTGTTGACATTTTAGGAATAAGATGCGTCACATTAAAATGACTGTCTCATGAGATTACGACTAGTTTAAAAAGGTCATATTGCAGGTGAAAGCTGATCACAACACAGCCGCATCAGTATCACCACAAAAACCTGTTCCCACAGGATGATGTTATTTCCCCCTCCTCTGCATCTGAAGACGAAGACGGTGAGAAGAAACAGCAAAAGAAGCTGAACCAAAAGAAGTTCCGAAAAAAACTCTCCAAGATCTTCAAGCTAAGGTTAGAGAAAGAGAAGAACAAAGATGGACGTGGATCTTCTCCTCAGAAGCCTAGCACATTGGCAGTCTCCAAAAAAGCCGAACCTGCACCATCCAAACTTTCTCCTAGTAAGCACCACTACACTACAAAGTCATTGGTTTGATAAATACTAATTGTCACTGCTTCAGATCTGCACATTGTTCCTGTGTCTATGTGAATGTACTGATAAACATAAGTAAAGTAGAGAGGGGCACAGGTTGAATGTTTTAATAAAGAATGTACTGTATGGTGTTTAAATAATTGTACAGACCACCCTCCTGAGTTCTACAATGATGTGGCTGAGAAGCTGGAAAAAATTGCCCAGAAGTCCACCTCCATAAAGAAGAATGTCACAGTTCAACCTCCAGCTCAGCCAGGTAGTCTCTCTCTCTCTCTCTCTCTCTCTCACACACACACACACACACACACACACACACACACACACACACACACACACACACACACACACACACACACACACCTTCCAGTAGATCTAGCACATACAAGTCAGGCTGCATTTATGGGTGGAGGAAAAGAGAATCACCATTGTCTTGAGCACACAGCAGGAGATTGTTTTAATCAGTAGAGTGTCTTTGTAGATCGTGCAGGGGGCAAGAACACACTCTGTACTGCGTCTTATGACATTTGAGGGGCAGCACCTTTAAGCCAATATCCAAACGGAACCATTTGTTTTGCAATTCTCAATGTTACCTGTGTCCACTGGCTGATATCACTCAATCTGAAGCCCAAGGTGTGAGGTGTAGAGTTACACACTTTCATTGACTGTAAAATAGTTTCTTTCCGCAGTGTTCAATAAAGAGGCAGTGGTGCAGCAGCTGGTTCAGGTGCTCTCTCAGGAAGGAGATTCTATCAACACTAAGGTAGGCAGTGGTGCATTAGAAGATGTGTAAAGCTGCATTACTAATTATTTTTGTGTTTAGAGCAAGTGTCCCCAACCTTTTTTCTCATTGCTCATTCAACCCGAATAATCTTGCTTGGCCTGGACCTTTACAGAATATCCACAACTCACATTTTTCATTAAAATGTCACAAAAATATGTGGTTCACCTGCAAGTACATTCCCTATGTCTGTCTGTATTTCTTTGTGGTGTATCTCACACTATTTTGTTAAAACACAAAACCAAAAACACACACGCTGGCTCCAGTGCAGCACACACAGATTTTTTAATTATTATTATTTATTTACAGTGTAAAGCTGATTAAGCAAACAACACAATCTATTTTTTTAATTGCAGGTGACCACAGCGCTATTTTCATTTGTCCCGACACAGATTCAGAAACAGAGTGTGATAATTATTTTGTGAAGTTTTTCATGTGTGTGCTGCATCTAGAAAGTCATATGCTGTCAGTTCAATCTTTTCATTATTGTTCTCCATGGTGTTGAAAGACAAAGTAGCTTTTACACTTATCTATGTTCATCTGTGTGCACATGTACAGTGGCAATAAATACTGAATATTTCTATTGCACAAATCTTTGCAGATTGAGTCTGACCCCTTCCTGCGCAACAGCTTGACTCGTCTTTCTTACGCGTCATTCGCCAAGCTTCTGGATGCTTTTGGCAGCAGTCAGGTGTCTGAAGCCCCAACTGTGGCACCAACAGCTAGTACAACACTGCAACGCATGGCTGTCACCATGGAGGTGTCACGACGGATAGTGACAGCAACAGGAACCCAGCGCATGCAAGGCTATGCGGAGTGCTACATGGAGACCTTTGTGCCCTGGGTCAAGAGCCGTGGAGGATGGGTGAGTGATGTAATAAAGAGATGGAAATATCCTCAAGCTTTGTGCAAACTGCTAATTGTAATGCACTAACTAAAACTATTTTTATCAGCTGAAAACCACTGTGTAAATGCATTCACCATTTAAATATAGTAGAAGTGGCTGTGTGTTTTATTCTGCATATGGAAACTGTCTGAATGTAGACTTCACATTAGATCTTCAAGATCTCCGCTCTTGGAGGTCTTCAGAAAATAACACAACACATTCAGTGGCGTTGGCATTCACTGTAACAGACCATGCAAAACCGAATCAAATAAAAGATGTCACTGTACTGCTCATGTCTTAAATCATTTAACTGTGACCTGTAATCTTTCAAAAGAAAGACACAGATATGGCAAAATGCCATTGAAGCAGATAATGAACTTGAATCTTTTGCACCTACAGTATGTTGATTTTATCTTAAACATGACCGTTTCTTATGTTTCCAGGAAAATCTTCAGGTAGATATAAAGGATACTGCAGAGTGTGACTGACTTCCCAAAGCGAAGATAAATGGACCATATCCTACTCAGACTCAGCTGGCCTATAACTAAAGCACATTCCTGAAGCCTCTGTGATATGTGATCTCTGTGATCAGACAGTATTCTCGGCTGTGTTTACATGCTCAGTATAAGATGAAGAAGAATTATAGATTGTTTTATTGAAACACCAATCAGTGTGAAAATGACAACAAATTGTATTTGTCTCTGAGTTTTGCTTGTTTACATTTGGTTTACCTTTGGATAAATGATCATCCAACAGTTTACAGCTTGCTACAGTTGCAGGCTGTCTGGCTTTAAAAAATGGAGTATCTGTTTATTTAAAGCACACAAGAAACATTATCTAAAATGAAAAGGGGGGCAGAAACATTCATGCTGTGGTTGGGGCAAAGCAACTTGTTATACATTATACAATTAATGTATGAATTGGGGGAACTGAGCCTTTAATAGAAGCAGGCTTCATTTCTGTTGCATTTTTAATAAACACTTGCACTGCACTGGGAACTAATGAATTCAGTGTTGCGCAACAATGGACAAGACATTGTTTACACTGGATTGTACACATGATGAATTATGTGGTACAACACCTGAAATCTCTGAGTGACTGCAACTGGATGTGTGCGTTTATTATTATTGTGGGGTTATTTATTACAATAGAAGTTTGAGAAACCAGACAGTTAGGTCAGCACTGTATGTTTATAACTGTTTATTTGAAGGATGTGCACCAAGCTACATACATGACTCATATGCTGTACACAGGATATACAAACAAGTGTATATTTCAGTACTATGTATGTCTTGAAAACAATGTGTATCTTTCTTTGAAATTTGATGTTTTTCTATTTAAAATTTTTATATATATAAAAGAATCTTCAAAAATGACTGTTATCTGATGTGAGTTTTTCTTTAAACTGTGCCTTGAGATTAATTATCTTGGCCCTATATCAATATCAGACTAAATCTATAGCAGCATAACAAAGGTGGTTCAGAGACACCTGAGAAAATTCTAAAAACTCAGCCAGCCATTCGGTGTTACAAGTGCTCTCGTTAGCAGAAAATGGATTTGACAGATCGAGATCTGGCTTATGGGCCCAGCCTCACCACTCTGTTTGGCTTGCTGGGCCCGATAGGCATTCCAGAATCACAGAAAATGGCAGCGGTGATATTTGGAGTTTCACAAGCTGCAGCGCTCATTTCGTAAGTTTGACTAGATTGCTTTGCCGTCAGTGCGCTGAGGACGTACGTGAAATTAAGCAGTACTGCAGGGCCGAGGAGAGCTTACCACAGTGTTTGCTAAGGAGACAGTAAAGGCTTGTGCTTACGGGTGTCAAGATTTAGCAACAAAGGTATTGAAAAGAAGGGAGGAGAGGCAGCAGAGAGCACTTTTGTTTTCTTTATTCAAGGGCCTCCTTTGTGGGCTGAGGATGGTTGCTATGCACCCAGTGTGCTGGTCAACTAGGGTCGAGTGTGCCACAGAGGTTCCGGGAGGAACCTGGTTATGTTAGGCTGTCCTGTTGCTTAGCAGCCTTGCCTATGTTAAAACGTGCAGTTGCTTGCATATATGGAGAGGGAAAAAGGACAGTGGTGGGATTTGAACCTACGCCTCAATTGAGACTGGAGCCTAAATCCAGCGCCTTAGACCACTCGGCAACACTACCCCTAGACACAGCTGTCCCAGCAGAGCACTTCACTCACAGAGTGCTGATCTTCTTTTGATCTTCAAATGTAGATTGTAACAAGCTCCTCTCTTGTGGAATCAGCTTCCAATCCAGGTCTGGGAGAAACACACCCTCTCTACCTTATCAACAGTTAGAGTTGGCTCAGGTTACTCTGAGCCGTGTCTTAGTTATGCCGCTATAGATTTTTTTTGCTGAGGGGCCTCTCACAGTACACTGACTGGACTTCAACTGCAGAAACTGAAGATGAATATATAAGACAAAAAAACATGAGTGAGTGGGACCCGAAGACATGTAACTGCACTGCCATCTACTTTCTCTAACTCTAACCTCACCTCCTTCCTTTGGTAAAAGCCATCCTCATGCAGGACTTTGGTAATTATGTTTAATACAATAAGTGAATTATTTGGAGACAGTGTCACTGAACCATACTCATGCTGCTCATCTACACTGTATTATAGAAAAAATACACAAGGCTGGGCATTATGAACAAAATGAGCTAGGTGCTGCATTCATTCTTTTTCCTTATTTTGATTTGTGATTTTGTTCTTTTTGGTTTAGTGTTTCACATTAGTGTTATTTTTCGTCTCAGTGTTTCACATTATAATGCTTAAACTGAACCAACAGATTATAAAGTTTAGGTTCTTCTTCTCATGCTAGATCGAGAGACAGGTTTCTTACAGACCTACTAAATAAAACAATGCCCTCATGGAAATTTCAGCGTTTTCTGTGGGATAGGCATCAGGAGAATAGATAGAATAAAGTATGCCAGAAACAAAACAGTAAAATAACAAACAGACAGTCTGTAAATGGCCAACGCTCATCATTTTGTGTCAGCTCCACGTCTCCAGTCTGTTGCTACTTTCAGAGTCCATTGCACCCACTGATGATTTTAAGTGCTGCTGTTTGGCAATCTCAAGAGGAACTTTTAACCTAATGCTTGTGGCATCCGTTCCAAGACTGAACCCAAAGTAAGGATTCAGATCAGGTTAGGGAGGGTAAATTGAGATCCCAGAGGAGGTTGACATAAGCCTTTGCAATCACAAGCCAGTGCACAGCTGGTCTGCAGTCAGTCCAAGTGCTTCTCTGCACACTGAATTTGACAATACATCAGCATGGAGAACACCAGGGCCAAGATCTAACCAGAGAAGACACAAAAATTAAATCATAACCTGCCAGAAAATAACAGCTGAATTTACTCTGTTTGAAACACAGTTTGAGTTTCCTAGAGAAACACAGCTGTTAAAATCATTGCCTGACACTGAACTGACAAACAGTATACATCATTATCAGCAAAATCATCTTATATCTGTTCAATTTGGTAAATATTATTTTAAATATTATTAATTGTTTTTTGTTGGATTAGTTTTTATACAGTTGAATATACACTGCTCAAAAAGATGACCGCCCATGAGCCTGGTTCTGCTGGAGGTTTCTTCTGTTAGAGAGTTTTTCTCTCCACTGTCGCCTCAGTGCTTGCTCAGATGGGACTGTTGAGTTTTCTATATAGTTCTGTATATACTTATATTTTGCAAGGTGTCTTGAGATTATGATATTATTTTGTTATGATTTGGTGCTATCTAAATGAAGAGGCGGGCGTGGAGGTCATGGTATCAATGTCTTCATCCTCCAGAAACTGCCTGCCGTACTGTTTCATGCGCTATGCGGACTATGCAGAGGCATAGGGCCCCCAGGCTAACACTTATATTATTTCAATTACATGTAATTCAAATATCTCTCAGATTATGTTTGCTCTGTAATGTTGACAGAAACTGTTGGAAAATGTTTCATGTATCACAAAAACAGCTGTACCAGAGTATTAACTTTTGTTTGCTCTTAGCCAGACATCTTCGTCACCCCTGTATGCCTTTGTTAGCTCAACTAGTAAGTTGTGGGGTTAGAATGTTGGATACCTGGGTTAGCAACCAGCCTGATAAAAGCCAGGCAACTTTAGTTTAATTATTTCATTCACATTTTTAAACTCAAATTCTCCCAATTTTATAAACTTTGTTTTAAAACTGCATTTGTAAGTCACATTTGCTGCCAATCTTTCCTAAAAATTTACAAACGTTTGGGCACTTCTGCTCTCCATGGATGTGCCTCCCCAGACCAACACAGGCCCACCACCACACCAATGTTGCAGGCAGCATACCATTCACCTTCTTCAGACCCTTTAACGTCTGTCAGAAGAGCTCAAAAACCTGCCCTCATCTGTGAAAAGCACAGGGAGCCAATGCTGTAGCTGCTAATTCTGATGTTCTCTGGCAAATGCCAGTGCATCTTTAAGACAGACTGTAGAAACTGTGCAGATTGAAAAAACACAAAGCAACAAATGTGGTCACTGATAAATTCAGCTCCCTAGGAAAAGACATTTCCTTCCTCTCTAAAACTGGCATGGAGAACCTGACTTGTCAATCCGTTGGATGTGAGCCTTTCTGCACAGAATTTTGACATCCAAGTTGCATCAGTAGACTTTCAGGTTGCGTTATTGGATTGGCTGTGTTAAATTATATTGATTTCCAATGTACTCCTTTAAGAACATTCTTTATGAATTTATTGGCAATTCGCGTGTAAACTTACAAAGATGTGAGCCATGCATCACTGTTTGCAAAAACTGAAGTGAAGTCTACACATTAATAATGGGGATTTCCTATTTTTTAAACTCATTTAATTAAATTAATTTAATGTCATCTCAGGGCACTTTACAGTGTGAGGTTTAAGACCTTACACATTATATAAATATATACAGAGAAAACCCAACAGTCCCACTTGAGCAACAGTGGAGAGGA
>JAUMHF010000025.1:825347-836721 GCA_032359275.1 Microctenopoma steveboyesi
AGGTGACTGAACCATCTCTTAGTTAAGCTGCTATAGGTTTAGTCTGCTGGGGGACTTTCCTGGCACTCTGAGCTCCTCTCCTCCGTTTCTCTCTCTGTCTCCCTTTCTCTCTCTTTCTCTCTCAGGTATCCTCGACCTTGGAGCTGTAGTTACTGGTCCTACCAACTTGCTTAGTGCCTAATCTGCTGCTCCTTGTTGTTATGATCTATGTTCCCTCTGTCTACATGTTTTCCAGGTGAAATACATGCGTTCTGACAAACAGTTTCTTCTGTACTAAACAGACTCACCTTTAGTATAAGTGTTGAGTGAAAGGACATGCTGTGGGGTTACTGGTTTACCCAGTGTCCCTTCAGCCACCACCTCTGCTTCAGTCAGTGTCGTTCCCCCGAACATAAACCCGTTCCAATCTCCTATGCATCCATCAAGCACCATGTCTTCATCTGTCTCCCCTCCTTCCTCCTGCTCTCTGTTGCTTTCCTCAGAAGGGGAGCATGAAGCCCTCTGTGTCTGGCGCTCGTCCGCACCATTTCTAATTGGAGTTTCTTCCTGGTTCTCCATCTGTCATGTCCTGTTTCTTTCAGGCAAATGTTTGGATTGAATCAGTGTTCTGTTTGCACACTGCAGCAAATGCACCTGTGAAGGACATAATCCACAGTTGAAGAGCTGGTGGTGTCTAAACTGATTATGTCGCTCTGGATTTGGCAATCTGAGTTAATCCCTAATTAAATCTAGATGCAAACTGTGATATCATGGGCACAACATATGTAAAAACAAAAGAAAGAAACAGCAATAATACATACATCCAGTTTTTCTTGTTTAGCATTCACTTGTTAGTCACTGCTGAATGAACCACCGAAGAATGTAGGGACAGACTTTTTAGTTTCCCCCAGATAAAGTCAAAAGAAGAGAGTTAAGTGTTTTTATTATTAACCTGTAATACAATCATCTACTTTTCAAAGAACATGCAGCTGTAGAATAGATTAATCTGTAAGATTAAAGAAAAATACAGAAACAACTTCTTTGCAATGAAATTCAAAGGTTTTGCTGCAGAAGCATAAATAACATAAATGCTGCTAATAGGTTTTGTCTTCACTGTCTCAGGTGTCCCAGTCCCACTTGTTCAAAAACCCCATCTCTTTTTCAGCATGTCATGCAAGGAAATATTTCTCACAGTCTCTGGTTGATCTCTGGCAGGTCAATACACAGTGGAGTCAAAGGAAACCTCACCTGCAGGATGACCTCTCTGATTCTAATATTAACATTAATAAATAATTCAGTAGAAAGAAATGTGTGCACCACAAACCAACAATAAACAAAGCTGCTTTCCTCTCTGCCCTTTCCTGTTTCTACCACTCCGTTTCCACTATCCTACTCCATCTGTTTATCTGTCCCCTTTATCTGTCCAATCTGACATCAGATCCAATTCCTCCTCTTCCTCTTCTTCTTCTCCTTCTTCTAGTGTGTAGCCTCTCATTTGGCCCCATAGGGGAGCCAGTCTGCCGTCTGCTGTAAAGCCCACTGGCTGAATGATCTGGTCTCTGAGTAAGCCACAGGGAGAATGATACATAATTAGTTTGTCTTGGATCCTCTAAAGAGCATTTGGCGATACCATACTGTATTTACAAACCCACCGTGAAAGTCTGTTGATCATGCCGATAAGGTGACGGGCCTCCTCCTCCTTCTCTTCCTCCGTCATGCCCTCCATCGGATCAGGCTGTTCCGCCTCCACCCGTCCAGTCACCAGGTTAATTCTGGCTTTGGCCTCCCTGTACTCTTCTGTGTCTGAATCGGAGTCGCTGGAGTACTGGGAGACATACTGGCTGTCTCCTGAATTCCTTCTGCCATTCAGAAGCCCCCTGGCTGCCAGGAGCCCAGCAGCATTGCCATAACCTGTATATTTGACGAAGCGACTGACTGTGAAAGGACACGGGATGCAACTGTTATTGCTTGATACTTGAAAACTCTATTATTTGTTAAGAGTATGTAAAATCTCTACAACTGTACCATTCTCTTTGCACAGCACAAACAGTAGCTCAGCAGCACAATGCTTCACATCTGTGTCAACGTGAGTCATCAGACGAACCAGCTGGCCTCTGAGGGTGGTGTCCTGCTCAGGCCGGGTGCCAACATCCCTCAGAGGGGGTAAGATCTGAGCCAGAAATTGGGTCAGAATCATTATTTTTGTCATCATCGTGTAAAGTTTTGACAACATTTGGTGCAAAAAGGTGCAGATTAGAGACTTCTTCCCTGCTGGACTATTACTTTGTTAGGAGTCTAGCAGAAAATGTGTCCACAATGCTTTCTTATTTGTATTTATATGCTTCTTTTTTTCATAGTAAATATCCAATGTCATTTTTATACACTTTATTATTTATAAATTACATAGAAATACAAAAAAACAGTAGCTTGTGCAGGAGATGGTTAAAGGCTGACAAAAAAATCTATTGCTTCAAAGTTACAGCGTGATTCTGCTTTCTGGCTGGACCTGATCTTGACTGATTTTAGGAGGGATTCTTGGTCTTATTTTAGACTATTAACCACTTCTCAGGAAGTGTATGCTGGGATCATTCAGTAGAATTAAGTCAGTGTGACCTGCAGGAGACAGCTGCAGATTGAAACTTAAAATATTGTTGCACTCTTAAAAATTCTAAAATGAAAAGAAAAAAATGACCTTTTGTCGTAAGTAGTGACGTGTCTCCCTGTGTACCCGAGAACTCTCAGTCAGCAGACTGAGTACAGGTGTCAGTTTCTCCTTCAGCCTCTGACCCTGCACACATAGGAAAACTGAGGTCATTTTTAAACCACATACCTGCTCATAATTTGCAATGGGGGTTGACTGATGTGAGTGCAAGTCTAGGTACATTTTCCTCAGTCCTGTATGCAGTCAGATACCAGCTGGACTAGGTTCACATAGTTTGTGCTCCACTTCTTTGACATGTATTGTAACATGACACATGGTTTTAGCACGGAAAGTGTAACACACTACCATCACACTAGTGTGTCTGCGTCACCATGTATACACTCACCTTATGTAGGCGCCTGTCCATAAACAACAGCAATGTGTGGACACAGTCCATATTGACCCCCTCCCACTTGTGAGACACCTGGTCCACATGGACAGACAGCAGGACGTCCAGACACATGAGTGGGAGTGCTGACAGAATGTTTACTATATGTCTGCCAAAAGAAGTCAGAACTTATCAAATCATAAAGTACTAAAAAAGGTGCTGTGTATGTTTTGTAAACTTCACCTCTCACCACCAGTTTATTAATGCAGTTGAGAGAAAGTGCCAGGATGGTGGCTCATTAATATAATTATTTAAATCTGAATTTATTGAGTAACCAGGTCACTTAAGTACATGTAAGCATGTGGAACACAGCTGAGGTACTCAGCAACTAGTTGTTCTAACTGTCTTGTTATCAGCCTGTGACTGACTGTGTTCAGGTTTATTGTCGCGGTGCAAAAGGAATCTGAGACCAATCATTCACCTCCCTGAACTGCCTGAAACATTTGCTGAGTACTTTAGTTAAAAGGTATGAAACAGCAGTCTGACCCTTGGAGTTCCTCCTGAGTCTCTTCTCCATCACATGACATGAGCAGAGAGTGGCGCATCACGGCCGCTAGGTGGCGGTACACAGCAGCTTCCTCCTGAAAAAGATTGCTTTTAACTGCCTGATAATGTGGTGATGGGATCAGGTCATCATAGCAGGAGTTTGAAAGAAACACACTTATAACAGTCACCTGCTGAAAGTCCTAACCAAGCTGCATTATGGGAAGTGTTGAATGCTGATTTTGATCAACCCACCAAAAAATACATTCCAGTTGCCATGAATTAGAAATACTTTGAAATATTAATTCTAATTTCATTTGACATGTGTGGACTAGATTTTAATTTGTGATTCGACAGTGATGTCACTATTTTGTACCCTATCAAGTGGTGCGAGTGACATCAATATAGTTCAGTGTGTAGAGCAGTCATCTTCCAACCCACTGTTTCTCAGTCCCCCTGAAGTAACATGTTGAACAGACCAAGACACTGATAACCCTGATGTAGAGCTGATACACAATTTAGCAGCTGTCCAAACAACAATTGCTGGATGGGGGAATCAAAAAAATATCAGTTCTTCTTCTTATTATTATTAATTAGCCCTTGTGAGTAATACATAATTCATTAATTTAGATGATTTCTTTGATTTTGTAAATTCCTATTAAAATAGAATGGCTAAAAAGTAAACAAGGGTGAAATGGAAAAACTAGGTGTTAAGTTAGACAAAACTCTGCCTATATTTAACTTTTGTGATTTAAATATGGTCCTACAGTGTTTTCATTTGTTGCCTAGATGCGGTTGGTGAATGTCACAACTCTAGACGGGATCTTTCTGGTAGAGTAATGTTTTTTTAACAAAAGAAAGTAATAAATGCACTCTTAGAAGTAATAAAACTTACTCAAGTAAATGTTACGGTACTACCCACCTACGATCATAATTAATGTAAAAGAATAACTGACAAGCTGTCACATTACTACCCTAATCAAGTAAACAAGTAGACTCATATGCTGACTCTCTCTTCTCTGTCATACTGCTCCTAAGTGTTGTTTGATTAGCTGGAATTAATAAACACACAACATTCTGATCGGATTGAGACAGGGAGTCCGATTATGGATTCGTAATCCATTCTGACATTTACATGACATTTATGCAGGATATTCTCTCCCTATACTTTCCAAATTATCCCCAGCTCTTAAAGTTATAGACCAAAGATGTACCTAAAGCAAACACATATGATACTATAATGATTGCATTTTTCACTCACATAAATCTGTCTAAATGGTGTGTGTTTCATTTGTGTCTTTGATTCGGCTGAGGATGTGGTGTGATACAGGAGGCTGTGGTTAGTTTGGCTAGAATAGATCAGTGGATTTTAAGTTTATGTATCTTCACCTCATCTGGCTCCCGTCTACTGCACATGTGAGTAATGTTGAAGAGTGTTTTCAGGATCTCAATGACCACCTGGGACATCTCTTTGGTGATGGGTGAAGATGTGTGGTCGCTAAGCACCTCATCACCTTCAACAAAGGTCACAGCGAGGCATTGTTCGAGGGCTTCAGTGAGCACGGACACTCCACATTTCTGACAAGATTAAAAACACAGCTGACACTGAGAAAGGTTTTAATCTTTGTTTTTCATGAGAAGTTACCAACACAGTTCAGTACATGATTGCAGTAGAGTGTTTTACCTGCTGGAGCTGCAGCCTGAGCTCAGGCCTCAGAGCCGTCAGTAAGAAGAGCAGTCTCAACTTGTAAAACTGGCCGCTGTTAGGTGCCTTGCTCAAGATGCCCTGCTTCAGATCCCACCACAAACCATCCAGGAGCCTTTTAAAAAAATAGGTGAAAAAATATAAGTGAGTCCATAGGGAAACCCTAAAATTATTTAAATATGACTAGATAGTTAAGACTAGTTAGACTTGCTGAGCTGGTTGGCACAGAATCCCTCACTCATCGTAATACGATGAGCACAGCCAGTGATAGTTGACATGTAAAGTGCAACTTGACTAGTTGGTGGAGGAACACAACCACGAGGAAGGTTTCTTTTGTATTTTTAGACAGCATGACAGAATAAAGAATAAATGTGTTTGTTTTTAGAGGATAATTGGACGCTTCTAGCATCAGCTGTATGGGTATGAAATGGAAAAAAGAAAAGGAAAGCCGGTTTTACTCTGACTGCTAAATCACCTGAGTGCGCTGGCCCTCTCTTGTGCTTTAGGGCTGTTGTAGATGACATTACACAGGATTTTCAAGGCCTTCTTCCTACACACCTCCGCGTCTTCCTCCTTCTCTTCCTCTTCACTGTTCTCGTCATGGGAGTCTTTTTTCCCACGGGTAAGCACGACATGACCTTCTGCACATTTCCACTCATTGCAGTGATCCACAGTTGCCTCCACTGACCTAACAGTTGATGGTGTAGCAGCTGCAGCAGCCGCCTCACAGCAGCTCGCTGCTCCTCTGTCAGTGTGACTCTGTGCTCTGGCTGACTGATCATGAGCTGCTCCTGCCTCCTTCTGTGAGCTGATGCCTCCCATGTGTGTCAAGGTGAAAAGAGCACAGTCAGTGACCATGGGCCCCAGGCCTCGCTGGTCGCGGGACAAGATGCGCAGCGTATGCAGGCAAACCCTTAAAACTGCTGGCTGGAGTTGACTGCTGATGAAGCACAGCAGAGCTGCAGCCAGACGCTGTTTAAAAAAGGTACAGTGATAAAGGTTATAGGAAGAAAATGTAGTAGAAACAAATGGAGGTACAACAAGGTAACTAGATACAAGTTAACACACGTCCACGTACCTGTCGGACAAGAAGCTCGGGTTCATCATTGTCTGAACCATTGTCAGAATCAGAGTCAGGAGCATCATCTCTCACTTTATTCCTCTTGAACTGATCAACCAAAAAGGAGAGTTAGGAGTACATATTGCTAAAGAGACATTCTCACCTTTTTCACTGTGCTTTTACCATTCTGTCTACCTTAGATGTGCAGTGTTCACCACTTTGTGTTCTATAGAAGAAACATAACTGGCTGGCGGTAACTCTTTCTTATAAGACAGGATAATACCACCTGTTCTTTATAGTAATACGTTTCAAAGCTAAGCTTGTGCAGCTAGACCCTGGCACTAACAGTACTGCATGATTCCTTAAATTGAACCACAGTAAACTGCTTAATATCTATAAACACTGCAAGGTGAAGGTCAGCGGAGTTACTGTGCTGAGTCATAAAGTAGCCAAGCAGCTTTGGAACATAGACATGATTACACATGAAACACACCATGCACACACCAGGAGTGACTAAGCATTCTAAGTCCTTTCACAGATTACTGTAATGCACACAGTCACGCAGTCAGCACATATCTGTCTCTCTCGCTACCTGTCTCCTCTTCATTTGTTTACCTCTTCCAGTCGCCGCTGCTGTCAGTTTGTCCATCAACAGCAACAGAAATGCAGTAATATGAAAGAGAGTTGAGATCTGAGCTTTAGAGAAGAAAGGTGAGGGCTGGCTGATCGAAGAGCCAGAGCAGAGGAGCTAGAGACAAAACGCTGAGGCATTCTTGTAAAATGATAGTAAAAATAGTGAAGACATTTCACTAAATATCTGTGAACATTCTCAGTCATCCTGGCCATGGTAACCTCAAAAACAATTCACTGGAAACTGGACTTGTTTTAGTTCCTGGAAGATGTTTCGGCCTCTATTCCAGAGGGATTTCTCAAGTCTGGAATCATTTCACTACGTCAGATCTTCAGTAGCTGGATTTCTGACCTGGCTGTAGATCTGTGGTATAACTGCAACTGCAGGCTTGAGGCCTGACTTTTTCTGGCCATATGTGGCTCAGGATAAAAAACTACACCCTGCCCCAGTAGTCCAGGCAATTTGGAGGGGGTTGTAACAGGAAGAGCATCCTTTGTAGAAATCTATCAGATGGTCTGGACAGTATTTCTAAAGTTTTTTTGAAGCGGCATCACTTCGTAAGGTTGACTGCACAGTTGGATATGAATATGTCGTCACGATGTAAAATGTTAGTCTGTCAATGTTAGTAGTCTGCGCTATGCGGACTTCGCAGGCGCATAGGGCCCCACGGCCACTAGGGGGCCCCCAATTACCTTCTATATTATTAGAGTTAAATGTAATTCAAATATCTATGAGATTAATTTTTGCTCTGTAATGTTGACTGAAACATTTGTAAACTGTTGGTTGTATCAAATGTATCGCAGAAACAGTTGCTCCAGATTATTAACCTTGGTTTGCTCTTAACCAGACATCTTTGCCAGTCCTGTATGTCAGTCTGTTGTGTTAACATGTGGAAGACTTGGGTTTGTTAAATTAAGTTTACATTTTTTATTATTCACTGGTTTCTGGGTGACTTTATTCACATTTTCACATTGTCCAAGTTATATTAACTTTGTTTTAAACTCCATTTATAAGTCACCTTTGCTGCCAATCTTTCCTACAGGTATCTTCACATAATCAAATTTATCCGTTTTTTAAAAAGTTTGGGCAGTACTGCTCTTTAGATAATGATGTTTACTATGTAAAGAATCAGATTGTTAAATATCACAAAACAAAAAATAGAAACAGTGGATCTTGTTTGAATCTTGAATCATGTTTTTACTTTCCTATTATGATGCATTGCAACAGATATTTAAAGGGTTTAAATTTGTTATATATATAAAACAGGGGCCCCCAAAATAATCTTGCATAGGGCCCCCACAGACCCAGAAACGGCCTTGGCTGAAACATTTTTTCCAATAATTTTATTATCTCATGTACAGCAGTTGTGCTGTTATCTAGCTTCTCTATGCTAATCCACATGCCTGGATGTGATTGGTGCCTTGGACGCTGCTGCTGTTTATACTGCTGATTGGGATGATCATAAAAAATGGTGTCTGCTATTGATACTCACTGACTGCCACTGAAAGCCTCAAATGTGTAGCATATTGGATCTGAATATTGTTGAGATGCATTGTTTTATGTTCCATGTACCTACTACATAATAGTGATATAATGGGGAGTTATACTTTACTTTACTTTACTTTGCTTGGCAGACGCTTTTATCCAAAGCGACTTACAAGGAGCTAGTGCTGGCTCAGGGACACACCTGGTAGCTATACGTTTAATATGCTGAAAACAACACTACATATACACTATATTAATATGGGGAGCAGACAGAGTATATAAAAGAATGCAATGGGAATCTTGGAGCTGTTGAGGCCCTCCATAAAAATAAATCCTCAGGTGGTTCTAATCAGAGCTGGAACAGACGCAGAGCATCAGTATCAGTGGAAGAAGAGCTGCAGATAAACCAAACGTTGTTCTGCTCAAAGCTAAGAGATATGGCAGGAAAGAGAAGGCACAGGTGAAGGTTGGAGCAAATGGAATGAGAGAAAGAGAGGCAGACTATAATATCACATGAGTAATGGAAGGATGAGCGAGGACTGTCAGATTTAAAGTGTACTGACCTTTTTTCTCTCCTGCACCTCAGTGTTATAAAAGAAGCATTCTGCATACTGTGGAGAAATGCATTATGATGCAATCTGTACACGTCAATCAAAATGTTCACTTCACAAACAGAAAGCTAATGGGAATATAGTGCCCTTCTTTTCTCTACTCTGCAACCTGCTTGCAGAAATGGAACACATGCAGTAAAAGAAGTGATAACTGGGAGGCAGTGCATGTTGAATTTAACCTCAGTAGTCCAAACTCCATAACCTCAAAGTATAGTTCTAGAACAGCAGCAGGATGAGGTGGACCACTCACGAGAAGCACTTTCCAAGCAGCATGCAATGAAAAATCATGCAATGAACAACAAAAGGCACTATGGAGAAGTCCAGGAGTAGGGGAGGGGCTTTCCACACTGTGTACAACATGTGTGTAGGAAAAGTACCAGCACCAATGTGTTCACATTTTAGACGAGCAAGAGAGCGAAGACTGAATGTAAAGTATTCATCCAACTGACTTAAAGGTTGTAATGATGTGTTCCTTACGTTTGTGTATTCTAAATGGTTGAAGACAGCATGTTTCACTCACAAAAGCAGAGTAAGAAGTAAACCATTTAATTAGGCTATTTCACTACTAACTGTACTCATGTCTCCATGGTTACAAAAATGAAGATTTCTAGTTACAGAGTGGTGCAGTAGTCATAGCAACCATCACTGACCTGGGTGTTGAAGCTGTCCAGTAGGACCCGGACAGTATCCTGGTCTCTTTGGATGATGCTGTCAATGATCCGCTGCACATCTGGCATCACGCCTGACACACAAACACACAAACTCATCATCATCCAGAGACAGAAGTGTTTTCATCGTCTCTAGTTGGCTCTAATAAACTAAATCCTCATACTATACTTATAATAATACTAAAATGAAAAAAACCCTTTGGAACAGACCTGTGATGAAATGGACCAACTCCCTGCACCCACCTGTTGCTGTTTTATCAAGAAGTGGACACACACGGGCTCTGACAGCCTCCCCTCCTCTCTAAAGAAACTGCGTAAGCTTGTTTCTCTTCTTCCTCTACACCTTCCCTACCTCCTTCACTCTCTAAGCCCTGGATTTCCCCCTCAGCTGCATTACATAGCCGAGCTGAGCTGAGTCGAGCTGAGCCAGGCTGAGCTGAGCTACATGGCTTCAGCAGATGGTAGAAGACACCCTGGACAGTCCACCTCATCCATGTGACATATCAGAATCCATGTTGCCACCTTCAAGCAAAAATGTCAACTGTTGAAACAAAATCTGTTTTAACAGAAACACCATGAGATTTCATTTAATCCCAGTGTCTCTGGTGATCCCCCCGGATGAATGCTGAAACAGGTTTCACCTGCTGTTACTATGCAGCCATGTTAGTGGTGGAGGCCAACGCTTTCCATCTGTGCAAAAACCCATTCAAACGGGTGCTACATGAAAGATATACTTTCATGTAGCATTCTCTCATTTTTCAAACTTTTAAACCTTCCCTTCCTTGTCGTTATGTCTCTGCAGCTTGTAGATTAAATCCTGGTGCAGAGAGACTGCCAGCTCCCTGGGTGCTGCCTGTGGTTGCTCACTGCTCCCCCCAAGGCGGGATAGGTCAAATGCAGAAGGTACATGTCACTACATGCTGTACACGGTCTAACTATGTATGTTTTCTTCTTAAAAACAGTACCTACAACGTGACTTTGTTTTCTTAGCAGATAATGATACAATATATAGTTTATTTGTGGCCCATGACTGTTGGCCTACTTTTAACTGCTGTGGCTGATTGGGTTTCCGCTAAATATTTGTATCACAGTTGCAAGGAATAAAAAGTCACAGCACTGGGGGGGCACAAACATTAATGACAAAAAGTTTTTATCCAAAGCAACTGGACTTGTTTAATGAGAGATTAATGAGAAAAAAGACCTCTAACGTAGCCCTTTCTAGAAAATGGGTAAGAAAAAAGACAACTTTTTATACATCTTTTATAAAACGCTAGTTGAGCAGTCCACCTCTTTAATCCTCCTTCTCTCACACCAGCTTGATGGTGATGAAGTTTGAACTTGCCAATTCTACAATTTCTAAATGTAGAATGGGGGGCAAAAGCTCCTCTCCTGTGGAACAAGCTTCCAGCTAAAGTTCGAGAGGCAGACACCCTCTCTACCTTTAAGACTAGACTTAAAACTTTCCTTTTTGATAAAGCTTATAGTTAGAGACGGATCAGGTGACTCGGAACCTGCTAAAGGGTTAGTCTGTTGTTATCCATAACGTAATGTATGACTTTTCTGACACTCTGAGCTCTTCTTTTCTTTCTCTCTCTCTCTCATCATGACATCATTACATGTTGTTAACATTGTGTCTCCTCTCTCCCCTTGTTGTGCTTCGTCC
>JAUMHF010000025.1:842447-854776 GCA_032359275.1 Microctenopoma steveboyesi
GTCTCAGGGATGATGGTGTTAAATGCAGATGAGAAGTCCACAAACAGAACTCTGGCATATGTGCCAGGGCAGTCAAGGTGTTCCAGGATGTAATGAAGACCCATGTTGACCGCATCCTCCACAGACCCGTATGCCCTGTAGGCAAACTGCAGGGGGTCCAGCAGAGGGTCTGTGAACTTCTTCAGGTGGGCAAGCAAGAGACGTTCAAATGACTGTCCACTAACCCTAACCGGTCAAGGCAGATGGCCATCCACCCTGAGCCTGGTTCTGCTGGAGGTTTCTTCCTCTTAAAGGGAGTTTTTCCTCTCCACTGTTGCCTAGAGCAGCTCAAATGGGACTGTTTGACTTTTAGACTTTTGAATATTGTGTTTGTCGATATTTGGTTAAAGTTCTGCAGAAACCAGTAAATTGCCAGTGTTTGTGAGTTAACCTGTATGTCCTTGGTGCTGAATCCATTTGTTTAATACATTCTCATACTTCTCATACAGAGCAATATGACTTGAGCACAAGCTTGTTTATTCATCATCACATTTGTCATTTGAACAGTTTTATTTCATTATGTCAAATACAGGAATTTCATGTACAGAAGCGCAACTGGGAACTAGATAATGAAGTAGCTGTACAATATTTACACATCAAAACAACAGGATAGCTCTGCAAGAATATCCTCAGAGAGGTTAAATAAAGGAAACATCACTCAACAACTAACAGATAAAATGACTCACATTAAACACTGACATTTATGCTTTTGGATCATTTCACCACACACTTTCTTTTAGAAAGTCGTGCTTTATTTTTTCATTCTTCGTCTTTACAGGCATTAAAACTTCTCTCTCATTGTCTTTTGAAGAGCAAACAGAACACAGCGTAGCTTAAATACATTTCCCCTCCGTCTTGGTTGCTCTCTTACTGAGACAGGTAGAAACACATGACTATCACATAGTCATCTGGAAACTCGTCCTCTGTCTCAGCAAGAAGCAAGCAAGGAGCAAAACATTTGCAGGCGGGCCATTTTATGTAAACCCCTTTAAAACATTTTTAAAAAATAAGAGCAAATGATCCCATTTAGGATGACCATTTTAAAAGTGTCCTTGTATAAATTATACAAACCATTGTTATTAATACATACTTATAGACAGCCTGTGTGTGTGTGTGTGTGTGTCTCCTGTGCTGATTACATGACCTTATGGTCCCTTCACATTCATGTAGTTCACTATCCTCCATCTTTCTATATGTTTCTTGAAATCAAGAGGTACTTTGAAATGGATTCAATAATAAAACAAATAGTTTAATTAAAAAGTCTCTCAAACACACTAACCGTGGTGGCTGTTCCCACTGGAACCATGGCACATACCAGCATCCACACACTTTGACAAATGTGATTCTTTTATTTAACAATGTCTGGATGCCTCCGTCTTTTAAACACCATAGGTGGATGTCACAGTTGATGGCTGGGGCTGTGGTCCTCCTTCAGGACTTGGCACTGAGACTTAGCAGTTCCATGAAAGAGTTGAAGAGGCTCTCCAGCCAGCCCTGGTTAGCCATGCACTGCTGGACCACCTCCTCCTGGCCGGGGTCCTCTGCCGCCTGCGCAATACTGTCCGTCTGGTCAAAAAAAAAACAAGCAGTAGAACAAAGAAGAGGTTTGAACAGTAATGTGCGGGTTTTCAGTCATTTAATATTTGCTGCTGATGCCACCACTACTCATTACAGTTTTGCATTTATCTCAATTTTTTTTTTGGAAGTAAACCTTTAAAAGTAGGACATTTTCCCTACATTATCTCTCTCCAACTACAAAACTAATTCAAACTAATTCATGTTGGGCCATGTCAGCTACAGTGAGAAATCATCTATTTGATACTCGGGAACCTCCAACACAATTATTAACTTTAGTGACAGCAGGACAGCCTGATCAACACACCTTTTATTAAGACGGAGCCCAGTCCTGCTAAATACGGTGCTAAACGTGAGCTGCATTAGATGTGAGCTTTAGTGCCTTACCTCCTTCTTGCAATGCAGGAAGGTATGATACTTGTAGTGGTGAAGAGAATGATACAGACTGTAGATCCGACAAGTATCAATTGGAAGCTTCAGATCCTGAAAGGGTGAAAGAGAGAAGGTCCAGGTGTCATGACTGCTACTTTAAGCAGTACTACAGAAATCATCCTGAATAATAATGATCTAAAACATGTAAAGTTTCTGTAAATATAAAAATCACTATCAGCTGGTGCTGTCTAAGAGAGAATGTGTCTTTTGTCCAGCTCTGGAAGGGTTTGGAGGGCTTTGACACACAACTACAATGACAACAGTGTTAAATCTCCAGTGCAGACCTCAGGATCAGCATTTCTTCATCAAGTTCATCACCTGCAGTCCCACATGACAATGATTGTGTGTCAGCTCGGTTACATATCCTGAAAGTTGCTGTGTATAGGGGAGGAATGACTCATACCTAGGTTTAGTTCTGTTTCCGACTCTTTCTAGACTCTGCACTGTCCCTGAATGCAGCATGCTGGAGCAGCTGACTAATGTAAAGCAGACGTGGAAATTTCTGGATACTGTTTGGAATTTGTGGGTGACTCCAACACATGATAAATAGGATGTCAGCTACAAGGTTGCTGCAGGTTGGCTGGGGCCCAGATCCTTTCTTCTTGATAAACCTTTTTTGTTGAAATTCCTACTTCTGGAAAACTACTGCGACACGAGACTGTGCATGTGTCTGTTACAGCTTGGGTGTTGGTTTCACACCCCTGTTGGAAAGCCAAATGTTGCCGAAAACAGAGACACATCAGTTCTTTATTTGATACTTGGCCACAGTCGCTCTACCACTGTTTA
Source organism: Microctenopoma steveboyesi (assembly GCA_032359275.1). Lineage (NCBI taxonomy): Eukaryota > Metazoa > Chordata > Actinopteri > Anabantiformes > Anabantidae > Microctenopoma > Microctenopoma steveboyesi. Next base: position 845,280 of record JAUMHF010000025.1, read on the forward strand.
AAAGATGAAGCTGGAGTTATTATATTAACTATAAATATTTGTTATAACCCTCCCAAGACTCCTTATTGGCCAGCACCCAACACTGGAGTCTCTGTGTGCTGTGGTTGCCTCAGAGAATGACCCAGGACTGAGTGATATAATACATGTGATAAACCGAATCAACTCTTCCTGACGTGCTGACAGAGCTTTCAGCCACTGTGATCTCACAGTCGTCATTGTTATCTTGACATCTCTATTATTACTAGGAGTTTAACGGCTACTGTAAAGACCTGTTGTAAGATCTGCTTCACAAACAAAACATGTTTCACACTAGATGAACACCTTCAAATTGTGGTAGACAGTGTTGGGTACTCTGTCACATACATCGCCACATGCAGCAACCGGTTACCTACACTCACTGTAACTCCAAATCAACCTGACTCAGACCTGACATTCCAGCATAATCCCAACTCTTTCAAAGGATTCCGTAACATTAATAAGTCACTGAGGTATAGTTTGGAGCTTCCAGCTGTGTGTAGGATTATTCCTGGGAGTTTGTAGACGTCGCTTAGCTAAAGGACACATAAAAAAAGTGTCCTGCTAGGAACATCTTCAGTCGCCTCATTATTCATAAGAAATATTTTTGGATTGTGAAACCAATCACTGAGTTTCCTTTCCTTCTTATGGGGAAATTTGCTGTAAGCTGTGTGTTTGCAGGTGCATATCATTTGCTGAACACACCATATGGGCCTTCACCAGTTTTGCCTTTTTTGTTTGCATCTGCATCTCCTGTTCAGAAAAGTATCACTGCTGTGAGTGGCTCGGTCCAGGCTGCAGAAAGGGGCCATTCTGACCTGCTGCTTAGGAATACTCCTCTTGACCCGGTTGAGAGTTTTGCGATTGTAAGCCTCTCCACCGAGGTGAACTTTGACAGCTCCAGATTCCAGAGGGTCTGCCGTCATTTTGGGGAATATATGTAAAACTTCCTGGAGAGAGGGAAAGCAGAATGGAGTCACAAACGGTACAGTTTAAAGCCATTGACTGGAGGAGGGTGTGTGGGCTCACCTGGTGCTGAGCACTCATATTGACTCTCCGCAGCAGCCTCTTCTTCTGTTCACTGAGCAGGCTATCAATTTTCCTCATGGGTGGGAGGTACAGCTCATCTGAAGAGTTTAGACAACATTCATTACACTCCAATCCCAGTTTGATCACATCATGTTTTAATGACAGACCTGCAAAAGATTTCGCTTTCTCACCACCTTATCACAGTCCTCGCTCCACCACTAAACAATAAGGTGATTCCAGGGGATACCCAGTTAGTTACCCTAAGGCCGTAACACCATAGAGTCACCATAGAGCAATGTTCAGACTCGTATCCCTCCCCTGACTTTTCATTTGTTTTACAGTCCTTGAAATCCATTCATTGCACTGAGATGACTCATTTCACTGTCTGACTTCCCAAACCAGCTGCTTTAAGCATTGTTTTATTTTTTTTACATTACTTGTAGTTCACGTTGCAGGGCTCATGCTGCGCTGCTCACCGTCAGTGGCCTCCAGGGCTTGGATCATGTCGGGGTCCAGTGCTGTGCTGACCAGCATCTCCACGTAGCTTCTGAACATCTCCCTCATGGCTCGGCTGTTCACTGCCCCCCACAGGGGCCCTGAAACACGGAGAAATGCACTGAGGGCCTGGACTGAGTTTGTCAGTAACTGTGTGCGTATCAAACACACACACACACACACACACACTCACAGAAGTGCTGACCTTCATCGTCACTGGGTGGGGAGGAGTCTGACTCAGAGGAGGACGGCACCTCCTTCAGCCACTTCTTCCTCTTCTTGGGTGGAGGCTCGGCCTTGTCCATTGACGTCTTGGCTCTGGACTGACGCTCCATCTTCTTCTCCGCTCCTCTTTTCTCCTCCTTCAGTCTCGCAAACGCCAGTGAGGCCTCTCTCCTCTCTCGCTCCTCTTTCTGTCTTCTCTCACTCTCCTTCTGTTCCCTGTCTTTCTGTTCTCTCTGCCTTTCTCTCCGCTCCTTCTCCAGTTTTTCCCTTTCTCTCCGCTCCCTTTCTTTCTTGTCTCTCACCTCCCGCTCTTGTTTCTCCCTTTCTTTTTGCTCTCTCTCCTGCCTCTCACTCTGCTCCCTCTCCCTTTTTTCCTTTTCTTTCTGCTCTCTTTTCTGTTTTTCCCTTTCTTTCTGCTCTCTCTCCTGTCTCTCTCTCTCTTTCCTTTGTCTTTCTTGTGCCTCCCTCTCTTTCCTTTCTCTTTCTTGTCTCTCCCTCTCTTTCCTCTCCCTATCCTGTTTCTCCTTCTCTCTCTGCTCCCTGTTTCTTCTGTCTCGTTCTTTTAGCTCTCGCTCCCTCTCTCTTTGCTCAAACTCTTTTTTGTCCCTGTCTTTGAGCTCTGTCTCTCTTTTCTCTCTTTCTTTTTGCTCCATCTCCTTTCTTTCATTCTCTCTCTCTTTCTCCCACTCTATTTCTTTCTCTTTTTCTCTGCGCTCACTCTCTCTGTCCTCTTTTTCTTTTTGTGCCCTCTCTCTCTGCTCCCTCTCCTGTTTCTCCTTTTGCTCCCTTTCCTCTTTCTCTCTTCTCTCTCTCCCCTTATTTTCCTTTTCCACCTTCTCTCTATGCTCTTTCTCTCGTTCTCTCTGTTCCTTCAGCTCTCTTTCTTTCTGTCTCTCCTTGTCTCTGTCATCTCTCTCCACTCGAGGTGGGGTTTGGTTGTGAATGGCGGGCAGGTGTTTGGGCAGTGACTGGCGCCTGTCAGATGTAGGTTGAATGAGAAAGACACGAGTTAATTCTGCCCTGTGTCTGACAGAGTGAGAAGCCACACAGTAGTGTGGTAACTGGACTATTTACCTCAGAGTCAAGCCGGCTCTGTGCCACGGCTTCCTGGAGCACACTCTGACGTAATCTTTTTTGTTGACATTCTCCAAGAACTTAACATACAGGCGCTGGTAGCGCATTTTGGCATCACCAAAGTACCCGAGATACTGGGGGGAAAAACATCAAGTGTTACAGTAAAGTACAATTGAGTTAGAATAGATTAAAAGGTATCATTTAAGAGGAACGTAGAATATCATAGAGCAACATCATAGAGAAATAATATACATCTCTGAAGCTTTCGGTCTGAGGTCTGATTTAGTATGGAACCTGTCTGAGTCTTGTCTGCGGAAAAACTTACATTACTCGTAGCACAGAACTGTCTCTGACCATCTTTGATCTCTGGGCTGAATTTCTGAAGCAAGGCTTTCTGCACCCTCCAGATGGGTGGGGGCTCCCGGCCTGTCTGTAAGGCCATCTGGTAACACACATAAACACAATGTCTTTCATTAGTAGTCCATTATTTCTTCACTTTGCATACTACCTGGTAAAGGTGGGAGGTGGGGAGGACTCACCTTAAGAGTCCCAATGTCCTCAGTCCGAACCACAAACTCGTCCCGCTCACGGAAGATTCCCTCACCCCCACTCTCACTGTCCTCTTCACTCTCTCCTGCGATGGCAGCATCCGCCTGCTTCTTCGCCAGGTGAAGGGAGGTAAGACGCTGGGATGCTGGGGCTTCCTCTGGGGTAGGAGGGGATGGTGGTGGAGAGGATGATGAAGAAGGTGACGAAGATGAGGGTGAAGAGGGGGAAGGCTGCCCAGCTTCAGGTTCTTGGTCTTGATCAGAAGATGATGGAGGTGGAGTGGTGGATGGAGGGGGGATTGACTGGCCCAGGGGAGGGCTGGAGATTGGTGATGATGGCACAGCTGGAGGGGAAGTGGATGGGGGTGGAGAGGTGCCTGCAGTTGCAGGTGGTTGGTAGGAGGGCTGCTGCTCTGAGGGAGGATAAGTGGCATTCACCTCTTCCTGCTGGATGGACAGTGGGGAGGGCACGGTGAGACACGGGGGAGGGATCGACGAGGGTGAGGAGTAGCTGGGTGGTGAAGGGGAGATGGACGGTGATGGGGATGGAAGTGCGGGAGCAAGCACAGCTCCTGATGGACAATCTGAAACAGGGTAGGAAAAAGTTATTTTCACTGTAAAATACATTTCTCCTGGTAAAGTTCACATTCAAACATATAGTTCATTTAAAATAACAAATAATCCATATTAATAACAATCACAAAAAGATAGAATATGAGCAGAGAGACAGTTACAGGCCAGCATTACACAAGCAGGTGCTAGGTTTTTGCTGACGAATGCTGCTATGCTAACTGAGTGTTGTTCAGAACAAGCGGCATTCAGGTGCCTTAAACAAAGTCTAATAAAAACATGAATATTCCTTTTTTAACTTAAGTGCATAATTCTATACAGTGACCAACATGTAAATCAGAGTAAGTTTTCTCCTCACACTGGCTGCTATCCAACATAGCCTTGAGAAAGATCCACTTGTGTTTAGCATGAGAAATAGGTGTACTGATGAGCAATGTGTGGGATGTGAACATAAAAGCAGTGAGACAGGGGAGGACGATCTCATGGAGCTCCGCTGTCACCCGCACATAAGAGGAGGGAGGCTTGATTGAATTAAAGACAGAGACAGGAGACAGACAGGCAGCAGGACATACTGCACATTACCTTTAACTTTTGGAACCTCCAAATCTTGTACTTCAGAGACTCTCTCTTCTTCCTCTCTATTCGTATCTACTAGGGCTTCCTGTTGCAGATTCTGTAGATCTCTTATTATTTCCCCATTCTCTTCAGTCTCCACTCCTTCCTCCTCCGCCCCCTCCTCCTCCTCCCCGCCTTGCACCGCCTCCCTCTCCTCTGCGTTTTCTCTGTGTGACTGTGGCGAGACAAAGTTTTCTTCTTCCTCGTCCTGTGTGTGATGCTCAGTGAATGTGAGCGCATCCTCTTTTCCGTTCTCCATACTGGGGATTAGGGGGGGCATGGTGGGGAGTGGGGGGCTCAGCTGCGGCTCCTGTGGAGTAGGTGGCGACAGAGTGGGTGGGGCCTTGACCATGGCAGAAGCCATTGCAGCAGCCAGTGAGTGTGGGGTGTCATAGAGGGCAGAAATGGCAGAAGAGATGCTCTTCTGCAGGTCCTGGTTCTTACTCACCGAGTCCTCCTCGTCAGAGGAGAAAGAGGGCAGTGTCTCCAGGTTTCTTTTTAGCTCTTCATCCAGAGGCTTACAGGGACTTGGGCAGCTGCTGAGAGCTAGATCTGACCCATTACCCTGCCCTTCCTCACTAAATGTTCCCGAAGGTTGCTGCGGAGGAGTTGGTGGCAGGGAAGGAGGAGGTGGAGATAAGGGCCGGATTCCTCCCTTTAGAGAGGAGCAGGGGTTTAGGGACTCCTGCTCGTATCTATCATGTCCTGCTTCAAGGTCTGATTGCTTCTTGCCTGTCTTCAGAAAATCCAAAAAAGAGGCCATGAAGCCAGGTTTGAAGTCGAAAGCCTTCTCATCAGCCTGCAAGAAAGCAGAATCCTATAACTGATATGTGCTTTATGTTGTTCCTCCTCTGCATGCTGCTCAATTCACCTGCTAACATGTCTAAAGCCGACCAAGATTATCAAACTGTTGCCTATTTACACATCTAGCAGACAAAGTATTGAGGATGACCAGTTCCCATATAGCTCCTTCTTTTAGCTTCTTTTCACTAATCTCTTTTGGACTTTTTAACTGTTGAGCAGGTGTAGTATCAGTGGTGGATCTTACATAGAATTTACATGGAGCAGCAAATGGGTGACGTGAGGTTTTGGCAGAAAAGCTGTGGGATAGGGGAATGAATGACTCCCTGTGAATGTTGCTGCACCACAACAGCACAAAACAATGTGCAATGGTTTTAATTTAGGAAAGAACAGACAATGTCAAGCTTTTAAATCCCGAGGTTTAAGAAGGTCTTTATCATTTTATTGTCCAAATACAGTTTTAACAACTGAACAACTGGGGTGAGACTGGTTGGAAATGGAACAGGGGGCGGACTGCTGTGGGTGCAGCAGCCTCCTCTTGCCTCTGTAAATCCACCCCTCTGCAAGTTGATGACAAACTGAATCAAGACACTGACAGTTGCAGACGGTAACAATTCACACAGCTGAGGGAAACGGCACAGATCCTGATTATTATCTACTGTAATTTTGTTTTACACATCATTTGACCCGTTATTTATGTTAAGATATTTACTTGTGGACCTTTAAACTCTTCTGCCTGTAGTGTGATTTAGTTCCAGCTGTGTACTTGCTTTACGAAATATGTCCCAGTATCTTGGCAGACAATTTGTTATATATGACGCCACTGTCATATTAAAGATTAATCAGACACAGCAATTATAGCTGCAAGCCAGCAACAGTTGTAACAGTTAAGCGGCCAGTAGCTCAGTGGTTAAGGCAGAGGGCTGGGATGCAGAGATAGCAGGATCGATTCCCAGTTGTGTCACACAGCCCATCCCCCATACCAGGTGTGTCCCTGAGCGAGACACCCAGCGCTTGCTCCCCAAGTGGCTGCTCACTGCTCCCCCCAAGGTGGGATGGGTCAAATGCAGAAGACAAATTTCCTTGTTACATGTAACAATGTATTCAATGACAATAAAGCGAATTCTTCTTCTTTTCATCATGACATGAATGGTAAAAACTTTCCCTTTCGTTAACATCTTTCATTTGTCCAATGTCCATTAGAAATTTACCTTGATGTGTAAATGTATAAAAAGGTTTGAAATTCTAGGAAACACAAAAACATGACCACAACAGGAGAAAGGCATTCTGCTGCTTGAACACCAGTGTATTTTTTATAAGAAAAACACTAATTGGAGAATTTTTACGTCAACTCAAATTACTCTGTAAGCAGCTCAGTACGGATGGGTGCCAAGCTGTAGGTAATAAAGATGAACAGACAGCAGGTGGCAGCAAGTGTCCTGCACTGAAATATGTAGTAACCGTGGCAACAGCAGCCCTGGTAACAGCCACTGCTTTCCTCTCTCTTTTGTCAGTCAGAAAGAGCTGGCTGTCAGTCAACTGGGCGGCATGATAGCTCAGTGGGTAGAGCAGTCGTCTTCAAACCCAAGGGTGAGCGAGTTCGATTCCCAGTCCCGCCAGGTTACATGTCGAGGTGTCCTTGGACAAGACACCGATACCCTGTAGCGCTGACACAGGTCTAGCAGCTGTCCAAACAACAATTTCCCCAAGGGGATCAATAAAGTATTCATTATTATTATTATTATTATTATTATTAACTATAACCTCCTTCTCTCCAAACCTCAGATCACAAACATGACTGAAAATTTTAAGATTAGGTTTTTGTTGTGCACCAGACAGCAGCATGCCCTCACGTGTTTTTGACCACATACCTGCAAATAGATGCTACCTTTTTCTGCTATCAATTATTGCATTCAGTGCCTATAGATACATGAGGTGTGAGGATGGTAAAGGATGTATTACTGTCTCTACCAGAAGCTGGAGTTTGAATAGATGAGAAATGAATAATATATGAAGCTCCTGGCTTTGCTCATTTTTGTAGCAGGTCTGAAACAACTTACCGAACTGGAGGGTTTCTGCATAGCAGCCCAGGCTTCAGGATTCAGCGGATCATCGATTTCTTTCTTCCATGTCAACTGTGTTAATATCAGAGAAAAAGCACATCAAAAATCCACAAAGCAAAGTTTAGATAAAACTTATTTTCACTTTTGTTTCATGAACGATCATTTCCTGGTGATTATTCTGAAGATGAAGACAGCAACATGTTTATCCAGCTACATTATGGTTAAGATGAAGGTCCGAAAATAACACTGCAGTGTTTTGTACAGGGCTAAGTACAACAAATGTAAAGAACAGTATCCAATATCCCTACTGCTGAGTCAGCATTTTGCATTCAGACCCTAGTTAATGTCAATGTGCAGGAACACAGAGCATTCCCAATGAGATGATGTCTTCAAATACTTAGTGACTGAACTGCATTTTCTTACTGACTGACTGGATTTAGAAACCCACAACATCACTCCACAGCAAACACACTGACTCCCAAATGTGAAATACAGAGTTTGTCCTTTGCAGAACTTTGGGTCTATAGCTCCTTGTCCAAGTGACATACATCAAAAACAACAACGAAAAGCAAGATGTAAGCTACCTATGAGTTATTATATGCTTACAGGGAGAGATTGACAGGAGTCTTGTCATTAACACTGGTTGTGGTTATTCTGAAGTCACCTTAATGAGGTTGAAGCTTCCAAAAGCCTTCCAAAGGTGCCACTACTTAAACTATTATATTTTAACATTTTGTGGTCAAACTATTTTTTTTCCTTTCTCAGTGAAAAAACACTCCCCCTCAACATGTTGCGCATCATTTGACAGCAAAGATGAGAAAACTCTCAGCTTGGGTCACACGTCCCGTAGTGCCAGTCCAATCAAATCTTCACATTAAAAACTGCATTACATTCATACAAGATTCTGACCATCCTGTGCTCCTGTGATTCAGGACTTTACATACCAGCTATCAGCCTCAACCAGAAGATCCTGAAACCAGGCTTTATCACAAACTTAACACAGAGAACTGACCAGTATTGAATCTATTATTGTGAAGTTTTTCTTTACCTCTCCAGCTTTCTCATGTTGATCAACTATCTTGTCTTGCATCTGGTTCAGTTCATTCCTGCTGATATCCATAGCAGTGCTGGGTCCAGGACTCAAGCCCAAGGATGGTGCGGATCCCACAGATCCATCAGACAGGACTGGTTCTGTGCTGGACAATGAGTCTGTCCTTAACAGGGATTCTGATGGAGGCATGGTGGGAATAGGTAGCTTGATCTGAGATAAAACACACAGATTGACAGAGTTACAATATTCAGCAGCGGTTTCACCATAATAAACGTACTTTACTTTACTGGCAGACGCATTTTTCCAAAGCAACTTACCATTCGGTTTCTGTAAATTCTGAGTTACTACAAACTAAGAGCCCAACTTGTCAAGATAAAGAACATGCTAGGAATGTAAAAATTGTTTTGTAGCAATGACTGTAGCTTGAATGCATAATATATTTATATATACACAGCTCTTAAAAATTAAATAATAATATCAATCAGCTTTTTTGTCATTAATCAAATGTACATGTTACAATGAAATTTGGTTTCTGTATTTGACCCATCCCCTGTTAGGGGGAGCAGTGGCCAGCCACAGAGAACACCCGGAAGCTACCACTCAGTGTTTTGCTCAAGGACACACCTGGTATGGGGGATGGGCTGAAAGTTTGGGGTTCGATCCTGCAAACATTTGCATCCCTGTCTGTGGTTGCAAATTAGGGTTTTTCCACCAAATATTGATTTCTAAACACTTCCTAAGTTAAAACATCAGTAATGTGTGGAAAAATGACAAAACACTGGGCCTATTCTGGTATTTTGACCATTTTTCATTTTCTACAAATAAATGCACTAAATGACAATATTTTTATTTGAAATTTGGGAGTTTATAGAATAAAAGAAAAATGTACATTTTACTTAAACATATATATTTAAATAGCAAAATCAGAGAAACTTATCATTCATCTGCTCCATCACACCTACACCCACCTGGACAAACCTGGGAGTTCAGTGAGGATCATGTTTTTTGACT
>JAUMHF010000025.1:854876-896182 GCA_032359275.1 Microctenopoma steveboyesi
ACCAGCTAAAATACATACAAACTCAACATCTGTCGTTTGGTGAATTACATTGTAGTTTTGCCAAAAGTACTCAGGAATCAAGTTTAAGTCCTACTCATTGCGACAACCATTTCTATTATATTCCGAATTTCAAAAAGTGATTTTATGATTCTTAATAAGCACTGTCCCAGCTTATCCCCCTTTCTCCCCTATTACCTTGATAGGTCTGACTGGATCTTGTTGTGGCTGCTGGGATGGTTGCTGTTGATGGTGATGATGTTGATGAAGCGTTTGGTGGTGAGAGCACGACAAGTGTTGCTGCTGCTGATTCAGATGATGCTGTTGTTGTGTTGTTCGGTGGTGGTCTGCCTGGTGTCCGTGATGTTGGTTTGGATGCTGCTGGAGATGTTGTTGGCTGAACTGTTGCTGTTGATGCTGCTGCTGATGATATGGGAAACTTTGTTCTTTACTCATATCTCGATGCATCTCCACAAGCCCTTCCTCCTTCCTGCCTCTCCCTCGACCTCGCCCACGACCCCTCCTACTTTCTCCTGTAACTGATCCCGTCATCCCTCTACAATAAGGAGGCTCTGGAAGAGGACGTATGCGTGGTCTACCACGGGGGCGAGGAGGGCCTTCACGTTTTGGTTTAGTTGGTTTCCTGCCTCTTTTCTTAGGACCATCGCGGGAGAGGAGTTGTGGAGGGTGTCCAAGAGAAGAGTAGCTGGAGGGGTGGCAGAAGTCCATGTCACCCATCAGGGGACTGAGGCCACTTACTCCTGATGCTCCACCAGTCTTCCTACAACTAGATACTAAGTCAGGGAGCAGGTCAGGAAGGCGCCGACTGTTGAGGCGAATATCAGCGGGAACATCAGCTTTATCCTCATCATCCTCAAATTCATATTCTTGCGCATAGTTTTTCTTTGTTTGAGGTTGTGGCTCACGCCGCTGTTTCAGCAAGTGAAATGAGCTGGTCTTCAGCAATTTCTTGGGTCGAGAGGAACAGAAGATTGGTGAGGTCAGCCCAGTACTGCTTGGATTTCCACCTACTCCCATCACTCCCATCATCTTGCTGACTGAGCCATCCCCTTGAACTGTTGAACTCATTCCCAATGTTTGACTTTGGGACTGTATTAGGCCAAGCTGGTCAGTATTGACAGTGGAAGGAAGATCATGTGTTTTCATAGAGTCAAGGTCTAATGGCAGGTTCCCATTTCCTGTTCCAGCAAGGTTGTGGCAGTACTGTCCATAGCCTTGATCACTGTGATGACCAACCATATTATAGCCCTCTCCAGGAACTCCTGTTTTTATAGTCTCTAAACCATCCTGCCCATCCCCATGACCTTGTGAAAGGCTTTCTTGAGTACCCTGTCCTGCCCCAGAATCTCCAGCACAGCTTGACTTATACTCCGCTGAACAAAACATATCCTCCATCTCAGGAAAGAAAGAACGGTCTTCATCATGTAAGAGAGAGTCTGGAAAGCACATGGATGGTAATGGTGCAAACCGCTGCGGCTGACCTTGATTCTGTCCTACTTTACCTGCTGGGTTTACTGTGTCAAACTGGTGCTGTTTGAGCTGGTCTAACTGAGAGTGTGATAATTGGGATTCAGGCTCTCTTGGCTGGGGATTCCCCATATTTGCAGACATTCGGTGGGAATGTGGGTGAGCTAATTGAGAGTGTGACAGTTGATGGTGGACGTGCGCTTGCTGTTGGTGGTGGGTATGAGGGTGGGCGTGTGCTTGAGGCTGGTTGAGGTGGTGGAGGTGTGAGGGGGTGGACAAGCCCAAATCTGGTTCAGAGAGGAAGTCATGTAGATCTGAAGCTGTTTGGGGAAGGTGGTGGGGTGTAAGTCTTTGCTGCTGCTGTCTGTGTCTGTCCCCACCACCTCCCTCGGCTCCTGTAACAGCCACCCCAACCCCATTTCTTTCCAGAACTCCTGCACTGTCTCTGTTTGTCCGGGAAAGAGACTGGTCAAGCATTTCCATGGGAGACACTGGGTTATGACTGGCTCTGGTTTGATCTCTTGGCTGGGTTCCAAGGCTGTAGTGAGTATCTATACCCTGGGTCTGGAGCTGGAGTTGCAATTGTGAGGATTGGTTCTGGGGGTGAGATTCCACCCCCACAGGTGCTGCTCCTCCAGCTGATGCCATCATGGCCTGCTGGCTCAAAGTATGCTGCTGTTGTTGTGGAGGTGCTTGCTGTGGGTCCATCTTGGTGCGGGTGGTATGGGAAAGGACGGATTGTAGCATGTGAGTTTGATGGGGAGGGTCTGGAGGTGAATCCATCAGGGAGAGAGTGACCTGGTTTTGTCGAGCTTGTTGCACATCTGGTGTGTCACACATGTAAGCACTGTCATTTGTATCTGAAGGTTTTTTTAGCTCCATGTGAGGATGGCTGTGTGAGTGGGAGTGTGGGAGGCTGTGTTGAGAGTGCTGCGAGTGTTGGGTGATTTGGTGAGTGTGTTGCTGAGAAAGTGAGGACACATTTGAGGTGTGATGAGAATGTTGAGAGTGTGGGTGCTGTGAGTATGGGTCCCCTCTTCCATAATGGACAACAGAGCCCAGAGAGTCATGTTGTTGTTGATGAGAATGGGAATGGGAGTCTGTGACTCCTATTCCTCCAGCAGTGGACTTTGCTATGGTCAACTCTGAGTTGGATTGCTGTTTTTTCTGTGATATTTCCAGCTGAGTGTTTACACTACTTGATGCATCACCAGTTTCCATTCCAGGACCTGAACTGCTGGAGGTGTTATTGGTACGAATCACACTATGAAGGTGGTAGCGCTCTTCTGAGATCTTGTTAATGTCATAGGCCACTGCCTTGCTTTCTCCATCTCTAGCCTGTGGGAGTGGTTGTTGTAGCTGCTGAGGAGGTGGGTGATGTTGGGAAGAATGGGAAGTTGAGGACTGGCTATGAAGCAAGTGGTGGATGAGAAAGTCATCATCTTCTTCCTCATCTTGGGATCGTTCAGCTCCCAGCATGTTGGCATCTGCCTTTGGCTTAGGGGGTGTTGAGTGGTATGATTGGCTCTGCACTTGCCTTGTATCTGTGAAACCTTGTGGTGAGGACATAAAAGAAGGAGAGAGGATAGAGGATAAATATTTGGTGGCCCCTGGGCCTCCAGGGGACTGGGCAGGGCGAGCAGCTGCAGGTGAGTGCAATCCAGGACGACTTATAGTAGAATTGATGGAGGGGGAAGGACTAGATTCAGACAGGTGGTAAGAACTGCTGCCTCCATTACCTGCAGTAGCAGGGCCAGTCCCTGATGCTGCAGATCCAACTCCACTGCCAAGTACAGCAGCTCCTGGGATGGATCCGCTTCCTGTTGATCCTCCGGCACTCCCGTAACCTATTGAAGGACTATCTGTTCTTCTCAGAGAAGCTGAACCAAAACTCGAGTCACCAAAGACTATCTCTGCAGAGAAAGAACGCCCACCTGTGCTTATACCAGTGAATGCCTTTCCTCCAGTCCCTCCTGCTCCAGAGCTCAGATCTTGGGCATGAGGTGAGTTGAAGCCTCCATATGACTGAGCCATGTGGGTCGATGGAGGTTGGTTGGGAGAGTAGGACTGGGCATGTTGCTGGGAAGGCGTCTGTTCTGGGAGACCTGTGCTAGAACTAGGCACAGACGGGGAGCCATATGTGGAGAGGCATTGTTTGGGTGCTGGCTGTACAAGTGTGGATGACACCACTGGTAGAGCAGGTGGTGCCGGTATGGATTGAGAAGCGGGTTGTTGACGAGAGGGAGCAGACAAAGATGCAGTGCTCGTCTTGGAGCTAGAAGAGGATAAAGAAGATGTGGAAGAGGCTGATGGTGGAGTGTGTGGAGTACGGGAAGAGGATGATGCTGAACCTGAAGAGGAGTAGCCACTGCTGGAACTGGAATTCTTGGCTCCCTTAGTACCAGATGCAGAAGAGGCTGAGGGGTTGGATGATGAGGATGTATACGGAGTTTGGATGATTGGCCGATATGACTGGGATTCCATCCGTTGCGAGGGCTTGGGGTCAGAGGATGGACTCTGCTCCCCCAGGGGACTGCAGCCAACTCCAGCATGTCGGTGGTGGCTTGCCATCTGCTGGTAACCAGATGACCCACCACAACTGACATACTGTTGTAAGGGGAGGGCAGTGGACTGGGCTGGGGATGAGCGTTGGTAATGCTTAATCACACTGTCCTGTCGGGAAACTGTTCTCTCTTGTGGAATTGGGGGCTGGGGAGGGGCCGCAGGTGGTAGTGCTGTTGCTGAAGAGAACATTGAGGCATTATAAAGCTGAGAGGACTGGTTGTGCAGCTGGGAGGACAAGAGGTTAAACTGGGGAGGTGGCAGGTGACAATTGGAGGAGGTGGAAGGGCCTTGGGTTTGAGGAGGGGCTTGGGGTTCCTGGGAGCTTCGATAAGTGGTACTCTGGGAAGACAGTAAGCGATCAAAGCCCAAGCTGGATTGGGAGGGAGTTTTGATGTGCAGCAGGGGATCGTGGGGGGATAGCAAACCATTGGAAGTTGGACTAAATGTAGGTGTGTCCTGAAGGGATAATGAGGGAGTGAAAGATCGTCCAGAAAAGGAGGCAGGGTGCTGGTATGCAGAAAGGGCTGAAGAGGAGGGGAAGGAACTGGAACCAGGAAGTGCCCCTGAAATAAAGAGGTCCGCTGGGGCCGTTGTATGCATTGCTAAAGGACACAACATTACATGAGCAGAGTTGGTCAATGCAAGTCACTATTGAAATGCAACAAAATTAAAAAAATATTAGTTTAGACTGCTTTATACTTACTGAAACATACTGATATTTTTGCAATTCTTTGGCAAATCAAATTATTTAGAAATAATAGTAATGGAATAGTAACAAGAACTAACAACAAATAAACAGTTTTCTTGTAGTAGCAGTTAAGTGTAGTGGCTGACACTCACCAGTCTGCCAAGAGGGAGTGCGAAACTGGGAAAGCAGGGAAGAAGCAGAGGGTGGGGGCTGTGAACTCCGGGATTCCAGAGCTGAAATCAGATTCATGACGGAGGGATCAGGACAAGAGGGGTTGCTATGGTGAAGGCTGGCATCAAACAACCCTGACAGACCTGGAAACAATTCATAATGAGTGAATTGATTCATACAAAATAAAAAATAAGATTAAATAAACTTATTATATTATTATATTATTATAAATTAAACTTATTATATATTATTCTACCTCGATTGTGGCAAAGTATAAACAGGAATAGCATAGATTTCAGCACAATACAACTCAACACTGATTCTAATAAGTTATCTCATTACATGTCAGTTGTTTATCAGTATAACCAAAATCATAATTTTATTTGATGAAAGTTTAATTAATTTAATTTTAATTTAATTACACGACTATGATTGTGAACTGTGAATATACTCTAAAAAATATTTAAAGATAGACAATCACTATTGCTTTCTAAGTATGACTGCAGAATACTGTACACACAAAGTAATACAATATTGATAGATTTGTATTTTTACAAATATTATCCAGCGAAATCTTACCAAGGGTCCGTCCAGCCCCCCAGGCCCCACCTTGTCTGGAGCTTCCTGGGTGATGGTTGGTCGCATAGCCCTGGAGGGGGTGAGGGGGGCCATAGGCTTGACGGTGGAGCAGCTCTGAGTCTGGGTGAGACGATCTGGAGCTCCCATAAACAAGGCTGAAAAAAATGGTCAAAAGCAGTCTGCTGTTTTACTGTACACTGGACTGATCACACTGATGGTCCAACAGTTTAGCAGACATTCTTACTGTCCATCCACAATGTGCAGTACATGATTCTCTGACTTCCCTTTACTTGAGCAATTATTTTTTCCATCATCCAGGACTTAAGCATGCACCTGATACATGCAAACATTAATGTCTCGGCCAAAGCCCGGTACTCAATGTAATTTAATATTACAAATATTATAAATTAGTAATAACTTATTTACAGCATGTGACCTAGAGGCTGTGTTCATTGCCAAGGCTGGGGTGCAACTGGTTACTGTGTACATTCAGAAACAGAACAAGACAGCAGCAACAAAGAGTGAGTGACATGTTTTGATCAGTGCAAAAGAAGACAGTCTATGATACAAGAGGACTTGGAGAACAATGTGGTGTTTTTAACCTGCTGACCAGTTATGAGTTACTCATAGTAAATCTCTGTACACTCCAAGTCATCAGAGGACATGCGAAGCCAGTGCTCTTGAGTTCTAAGTGACCAGTGATGGGAACACCTGTCCCTGCAATGTACACCTGTTTTACTATGAACCATAAGATTATTAATTCTAACAGTGAAGGACATACACAGAAGATTGGCAGAGCATGGGAGATTTATACAGAAATGTGGCAACAGAGAATCTTTTGAAGAAGTATTCTCCATTTACTTAGGGGACACTGCATACTGACTGGGCAGTAACCATGAGCATGCTCGGTTGGGATGTGATCTGGATGAGGGATAACATCATGAACAACTTACAGTGTGATAAAAGGAGAAAACAGTTTTACTATTGATCAAGGGATTTGACATGTGCAAACAGTAATTGTATTTCTATTAAGCAAATGCGTTTGTACTGTGCAGATTAAGATGACATCATGAGAGAAAATAGGATTATTTTTATGTTCAGCAAAAAAAAAGTGAGGATAATTTTTTTTTATTAGTACACAAAAATATCAAAGCACACTAAAGAATCCACTGGTCAACATGATTATTACAGGAGTTTTATCAGTTTATCTAATGGTCAGAATGGTTTTCTGAGCTCTGCGCACCGTTCTAACAAGTACAGCACATGTACAGTAATCATGCAATCCAACAAAGTACATGAATACTGTGATAGTTCTGTAGTGTTTATTGATCTCATTTCATATGTTAAACCAACATACCACAATGAAACTAGAATAATGCATTGTTTTCATTAGATTCACAATATGAAACAGAAACTAATACTAAGTAATAACTTACACTATAGCTAGGTCATCAGCTGGAACTGTAATCAACAATGTTTTTTACGGTAATAATGCCGGGCCATGGCATCAATGAAAGTGGAAATGGCTTTGTCACACAAGACCACCAGCAACAGTTCTCTTTTATCTAGACTTTGCAGATGACCTCGACTTATTGGAAAGCGACCTAGAAGGAGCTCAATTTCAACTCAACAAAGGTGCCAAACTAGCAAGGCAACTAGGGCTTTAGGTCAATGTAAAGAAAACCAAGGCGTTCATCAACCAAGATAAAAGCAAAAACTTGGAACTAGGTAACAAAAAGATTAAGTGCATCCACAACTTCAAGTACCTGGGATCATTACTCAAGTGAAGCAAAACCGAAATCAGTACAAGAAAGGTGCAAACACTTTTGGAAAATTAAAGATATAATTTGCTCAAAGAACCTTCCCATATGTTTCAAAATGAACAACTTCCAAGCAGCAATCCTATCCATACAGCTACAAAAGCTGGACAATAACTGATAAGCTTAAGCAAAGCCAAAACAGTTTCGCCACAAACTGCTACAGAGTAATGCTGAACATAAAACGTTTGGAAGGACGCCTTAGACCCCTTAGTCATCCAGATACAATGAAGACACTTAGATATATGGCTCATTGCCTGCAAAAACCAGAGTTTGAGCTGATCAATAAGTACTTTGACGTAGTTTTTTACCACCCAGCTAAAAGACATGGGTGAGGAAAGCATTGTACCAGCATACATAGACAAATTAATCAATAGTGAAATACCATTAACAGTTGACAAAAGGAGAACAGCAGCAAGAAACAGGTCAGAAGAGGAGGAAGATCGCTGACGCGTGAAAACCCAATATTTTTGCAGCTGACTGATGATGGTGTTAATGATGACAGTAATGTGTTCTAAAGTTGGATAATTGAAGCACATTTAGCTAATTGTTGCCAGCTTTAGATTAAGTCTAAATAATTGAATAAAGGAATGATTCGAACTTTATTTTTTGAATTATATATGTACATTCCAAAATGCTGGTGGCTGAGGATAGCCAGCAAAGCAAGAAAAGTTGTTCCACAGTTCACAGACAAAGCAGACTTGCTATGTGAAGATTATAAGTGAGCATCATAATACATCGCAGGGATTAATTCATATAATTTAGCTGATGACATTCATATTGAAGTAGGGGCCTCTCCATCTCTTTCACATCTATACACAGCTGTTGCATTGAGACACAGAGGCTTCTTGCACATGTTCAAGCTGATATTTCTACTTAATATGCAGAGGTCAGCAATTGATACTGTTTGTATAAGATTCACTCACTCTGTTCTTATTTCTCCTATTTGCTGCTGCAATGACCCACTTTGCCTACAACAACATGAGCAAGAAAATGTTGAAGGTACAAAGCCCAGATGTTTTATAAAATGCAGTAAAAACTCAAATCTGTTTTGTTAACTTCCTTGAATCTGATGAAAGTACAAATAAAAGTTGCTCAGTTGTTTAACCAGGAAATATGAGCATATGTGTTTATTTCCTGCAACACAATGATGTAAAGACTTACATAATTCTGGGTGATTCCTAAATGAGCAAGTTACCTGTTAAAAGGTGAGGGCATGATAACTGGATAGGAAAGGAGGATCCACAAAAGACTTGGACTTAGCCAGGAAATATTGGTCAAGGCGCTCTACTTTGTGACAAATGTTGTAAGGGAAGTCAGTCAGTTCCAAAACAATGTTCCTGTCATTCAATATCTACTATATAATAATATAGTGAAAAGATTCAGAGACTCTGGGGGGAAAAAGGCCAAGGTCAGAAACAATGTTGAAATGTTTGTGAGCTTTAAGGCCTCAGGCAGCATCGCATGAGGAACAGTCATGCTACTATGATGAATATAACCACATGGGATCAGGAGGGTTTGTTTTTTTTCCTAAATTGTTGTCACGTAAAAAAGTCAGGTCCTGCATCCAGGAATGCAACCTGAAGCTCTATTATAAAAAGGAGGTTGTACAGCAGTTCTGTGCAGAAACAGAAAATCTGGGACTTAGTATATGTCAGACGGACTAAAAGTCAGCAGAGAACATTACGTCTTGTTTTCAGGAAAACTGATGTTGGGTCCTGTGACGACAAAAACCATCCAGTATGCTGCCAGGAAACGGTGCCAAGGCCAGAACATGCAAAGGCATGGAGATGCATCAGTGCCTACAGCTTGAGTGACTTGCATTCTGTGAGTGAATATAGTATCAATAATAAGGCATGTATGGGGATACAGAGAGACCTATGCTGCCATTAAGGCAGCATCTTTTTCCAGGAAGTTAGTGGACATTTGAGCAGAACAGTGTCAGGCCTCAGCGAGAACTTGCAATGTAACTACTGCATTCCCAGTCTAAGTCTAGCTATACTATATGTCATAACCTCCCACTCTTCTCCCCAGTTTTCTGTCTGCCTCCTTACTAGACTTACTGAATAAAGAGAAAAAAGCGAGAAAAAAAAGTAAAGTTGATGTTACACTTTTGAATGTTTTACGGACTATAAATTTAGAGATTTTATTTGCACTTTCGACAGATAATCGAAGGTTCAATGTTCAAAATTGGGTTTGGGGTTTGTCATTGTCAGCGAGCCTCGCTCTGTTTGGTTTATGAGGCTTTTCCAGAACCAAGAAGGAGTAATTCAGCTTTAAATACCGTTTTTTCCCAACAGGGACATTTTGTGACAAATTCTATTTGTCTATAAATTGCTTTTAAAACCACGCAGGCATACTTCATATATTAACAAGTGATTTAATGCATCACAAATCGTGACTAATTGAATATTGCAGTATAGGTTACGTCTACACAATAAACCTGCTGTAAGAGAAAGCATCACAAACAGAATTCGGTAGCTATCTACCTATGTTTTCTATCATCTGTTTATTTTTTCTTGATTTATCCCACTACATACTGTTTTCATTTTTATGTTTGAACAAAGCACCATCTCCATCTTCGTGGCCAAGTTGCTCAGAAAGAAGCCCACTGAGCTTCCAGAGATGGAGCCCACGGAGTCTGAAGGAAGACTGATGGTGGTTGTCAAGGCGACCGCTAACGTGGAGCAAAGCTAACGGGAGCTAGCTAACATTAGCATGGCGCGAGGCCGCGCTTCATTCCAATACACAACAACACGGACGTGTACGACGCTGGTGGGGGGAGAAATAAAGCGGTTTGTGGAGAGAAGGGGAGTCATTTGTGGTGAGCTAGCGTTAAAGACAGCGTCCGCTGCCTCGGCGGAGGGCTAGCTTGTTGGCTAACGTTTGTTGTCAATGAACGTAGCCTAATGTTAACTCTTTTCAGCCTCGCAGTTAATTAGCCCCCGTTTAAAGCACGAGCGACCAGGAACGGTGCTTGGTCACGTGACGATATTGTAAATTACTGTTTACTAATAAGCGCGTTGAGAGTTCATTGAGAGCAGCGTCGCTCTCCACATCACCGCTACCTCTGACAACACGCCGCATATCACAAAACGCGTTCACTCAGGAGTTGTTGATTGTTTTATGGAATGCAGGGGTGGCCTTAGGGCGGAGGATGTTGTGTGCGTGTGTGCGTCTGGCTGCTTTGATTTGCAGGCTCCGGCCAATTAGTACCAATCAAGCCTGCCACCCACCCTGGCAGCGTCCCTGTCACTGCTGTGAAGTCCAAACCAAGACAAAGCTGCAGCGGAGAACAATGCAGAGCTGCTCGAGAAATCTTTCATTTGTGAAATAACACAGTCCCAGAGAACCCATCCCCCTTTCGTTTCTCCCCTCTCCTGTGTCTCCGTATCACTATTAACCTTCCATCGCATTCCATGCATTTCCCCCCCTCTCCTCCTCCACCCTCCTCTTCCTCCTCCTCCCTCCCTCCTCCCCTTCCCCATGACAATACGGCTGGCTGTACCTGAGCCTGGTGGCCGCGGAGCAACACCACCGTGCAGCCTGGCTCAATGCAGCGGCGCAGGCAGCGCAGTGCGCGGCATTGTTAGAGCCGGCGGAGCGCGCTGGTGCACCCCCGGGAGCCTGCGAGCACCCATGCTCTGGCCACCGAGCAGGCTTACCTTGCTTTGGCCGATCTGTCGTAACTCCATCCCGTCCCAGCCCCTAGATCTCCGAAGCCTGCAGCGGGATAATTCCTCTCCATGAAAGAAAGGGCTGGATGAAGATGGGCAGATAGCGAGGGGGAGGGGAGGGAGGAATGTCTTCTCTTCTCTGCGCTCGCTCCTGTTTATTTCTCCGCTTGACGAGCCTGTAGACTGGGAGGAATGGAGGGAGGAGGAGAAGGAGCGAGAGGAGGAGGCGGGAGGGGGGGTCACAGCAGCCAAGAGCACCTCCTCCCTCCTCTCCGCTCCCCATATATTTCACTGTCTATTGTCTCGTGCGTAAAGCAGACGGGCCGTGGACCAGATGCTCCGCGTCGTTCGGCGGCTCTAAACAGACAAGCTGCGGTCACGCTGATCCAGCGCCGCTCGCTGCCTCCACAGCGCCGCTATTTCGCTCATTTTGTTCACAAGACGCCATTTTTAGGAGGAATGACTGGGCTGGCGTTCATCCTCTCGTTCCCTCCCTCTCACACACGCGCACACACACACAGCGTGTGCTGCACGGTGAAGCAGTGTGGAAAGAGTCTGCGTTCATCCTCAGCTCTTCAATTGCTGCGATTCACGACAAAACAGAGAAAAGTTACAGCAAGCACAGAGTGATGTGCAGACACGCTGAGTCCAAGTGTGGACCCCACGCGCCTCTCCTCACCTGCCGTCTCTCAGCAGACATGAAATGACCACACGCGCTTGGAAACCCAATGGTTTTTATTGTATAAAACATTTAGTAAAAATTCACCGTGAATGTGTTTGAAACACAGCACAGCACTTTGAAACATCACACCTGTAGGGTCACAATGTCAACATCACCCCCCCATATTACACACAACTCAGTATTTCAAAGTTCACTCAAACCCCCGGTGCCCTGAACCGGTGAGCTGTGTCATTGGCTGTCTGCTGGAGCTGCTGGAGCTGCTGGCGGCGCTGACGGCTCCGCTGGCGCACCCCTGCGGTTACAGACAGGAAGAATCTCAGTGAGCATTGCGTGTTAGGGACAGTCGCCAGTGTGTGATTAGCTGCTGGTGTGTTTCCTGTGTGTAGGAACAGACGGACGCTGACATGGCAAAGATGCAGTTTCACAACTATGATATTCTGTACATTATTTTAATGATGTGATACCACTTTCTGGTCTTGGTGATCTTTGACCACAGGACAGATTCCACTTCACCCCAGTCCCTCCTAAATTGGCTCGGGTCCAGAGAAGGCAGCAGTGTTTCTGGATCGTGTTACTATAGGTTATAATATTTGCTTGGACTGTATTCTGTAATCGTACAAGCATTTTAACTTTTGTTTGTGCACGCTCAAGAACCTACTTACCCTGCATATGGTGGGGGGGGGGCATCGTGCTGCCCACTGTGGTTCAGAGCCTCGTTGTAGCTGGGTAGACCTGGGGCGACAACACCTGCCAGGGGCACTGTCTCGGGGGCTGTACCCCCATCTGCGGCCATCCTCACTGGAGTTCTGGACGATCAGGGACGTAAAGAAATCAAAGTCAACAAGCTGGTTTAGCTAATGCAAAGATAACAATGGGTAAAGCAAACAGTAAAGGAAGACAATGGTCATATGACCAGCAATCGTACCAGTTAGACTAGACCTACATCTAGTAGTTAGTGTCTGCGAAACTTGGAAGATAGTTTTAATGTGAAATAATCATAATGTGGTCTTCTTAAATCCTTTATTAATCTCACAGGGAAACACAGTAAGTGAACTCTTTTCAGTTTCCTGGTTTTCTGCATATATTGATAAAGTTCTGTTCTTCATATTTTCTCAGTAACACGGGAGTGTCAGGGTGCTCTTTAGTCAGAGGGGCCTGGACAGCTTGCCACCTCGGAGGGTATTTCACCTTTTAAAGTTTATCAAGGTATTGTACAGGGTAACATCCCAGCGTCTGTCCACCACCTGAAGCCGTTTAGGACAATGACAATCCTACTACTACTGAAGGACACAGGAGCCCATTCAGAGTCCAGATCACAACCCTTGCTGGGAATAATGTCAAAAGAGCCTTTTACAGCAGGCATCCTCAAAATATCTCAAGCTAAAGCAGTTCTGTGAGGAAGAATAGCCCAAAGTCGCCCCTGCATGTTGTACATGTAGAATCCTCAGCTAAAGGAAGTGTTTGACTAGATTTTAAAATGTATGAAGAAAACTCGGAAACTGACCGTCAACTTACTTTTCCTTGCAACTGTAGTTGTTGAGGACAGCTGCCAGTCCACTGGTTCAGTGTCAGGTCTACTGACACGTGGCCAGAAAAAGCTGGTCACCAAACCACAGGCGCTGCAGACTGTGCCCGCAGACAGTCATGCAGTTTCAGTCTCAGTGCTGCAGCCTGTCCTATAGTCCAGCTGTTCCACTAAAATACTTCATGCTACCAGTTTATCATCAGTCAGTGTGTGTGTGTGTGTGAGTTTAAGTGTAAAATAAATGCTGGACCAAGAACCCCCAGGAAAAAGACAAGAACCCTCCAAGCAGCTCCTCAGAAAGCACAGTGTGTGCATGGATATATGAGTTACATGTAATTGTGTGTTCTGGTGTGCAGGAAGGAAGGCCTGATGGACCAAATTCGTGGTTAGCTGTGCAACCAAAAAAAGGTTTTTCTGTTGGTGTCTGACACTAGAGTGAACTTACTGGACTGGCCTGCGTCCACTCTTTTTCTTGGCTCTGCAGCAGTAGATTCCCACCACAGTGGCAATAATAGCAGACACTACAGCAGCCACGATCCCTGCCACCAGCCCTGACACATCCACTCTGGGCACGCTCGCTTCACAGAAGAACAGCGTTAGCATCAAACTACTGTTTCTTAAACACCACCAGTCAGTTAGTGAGTTAATCACTACCAAACATTAGCAACAGAATACTTTCTAATAATCATGTGTTGTTGATTCTGAGAAGACACTCTGCTGACCAAGCCCATTGCAGCAGAATAGACTAGAATGTATCAATGATAATACATTACCGTGACTGTCGACATAGGTTTTCCAAAATGCTGTCTGCAAATGGAAGCAAAACTGAATTAATGACACAGCCAAGTAGTAATTAAGCCACGATGGTCAAACTAATTTAAGAATCCTTTCCTCAAATGTTTAAATGTGTGTTTAAGTGACAGTTTGAGGAGTTCCTGTACAAAGAGCACTGATTACTGAAACATTCCCTGAAAAACGAATCGTGGTTCCTGGGGTCCACTGGTAGCCTAATTGTTTGTATTCATGTAAGCGTCACATTTCCTGTCTGCCTCTCTACTGTCAAAATACAGTTAGGACCAAAGTTATTTGGAGAATGCTGACTTTCCACTATGATTTTGCAGTAAAGCCACCACAATGGGTTGGAAATATAAAGCTGATCATGTAGATGAGAGTACAGCAGCATTACCGCCTTAGCATCATCTTCAAACACCTCTCTGGCCTCCTCATAGTTGCACTGCTCCTCTATGCATTCCCTCTCCAAGTTGCCAGGCACCACCAGCTCAAAGTCCATGCTGTTATAGAGCAGAGTGCGGGAGAGGAAGGAGGTCGCTGAATGCTTGTCCACTACCACTGGGTCTCCTGCTGGACACGTGATCATTCGTTCAGTAACTAAAAGTTTATGGACATGTGATTCCAACATGGACAGAAGTGCAGGAACAGCAGGAGACACGTCTTTATGACCATGTGTTTGACATGAACAGTTAAAACAGACAGAATGTTTTGGATACATTTGTGTGGTTATAGTGTCTCTGCAAGTGGGTTTGTATTAATATTTAATATTTGGTTTTATGCAGCATGCGTGTTTTGATCAAAGGCAACAGAGTAGTCTTGAACTTTGACACTGTCCCATGTCCACAGAAGGTTAGGGCCAATATAAAGAAACTACACTACACTAGAAAAATGGATAGAAGTTTAAAACTTATGTTAGGGTAATATTTCCTAAAATGGCAATGACAATATTCAGTTTTAAGGCAACTACCCAATGAAATTTTTTTTAATACAACTGACTTATTAAATGCATTTCTAGTAGAAATAACAGATGTACAGTGCGCTTAACCATGCACAAAAAAACCACGCCCAAACCAATCCAACACACAAACATCGCTGTCCACATGTCTGCCTTTAAACCCTTTATAGAAACAGAACAAAAAGTGCAGACAAACATACATTTGTGCTGCAGTAGAGGTTCTTCTGCTGTTGTTGTTTGAGACAGGCACATCAGAGGACAGCCCTGTGTGTAGGGCTCCTTTCACTCACCTGTTAGTGATGAGTTCACCAACTAATCTATCAATTCACCAACATTCCTGTGGCTCTAGGTGTGTAGTAGCAGTTGGTTTTGGATGAACGTGTGCGTACCTGGAGCATGTCTGCGTATGACGGAGCAGTTGGTCAGCTGCAGCAGGGACAGCAGAGGGATCCACACCGCTGACAGAGTTGCCATCGAATCCAACAGCTACAAGGAAAACGACAAGAAAGGGTGTGTGGGGGGAGGGGGGCACTGAAACACCTGGAGTATGAGAAGGGAGGGCCTCCAGCCCTCACCTGTTTCACACTCACCTGTCCAACGCTGCTGGAGCCTCTTTGTTCAGCTGCTAAATCTCTTCTAGGTGTTTTTCAGAAACGCGGATCTAAAGTAGTTTCTGTTGAGTTACTGAGCTGTGCCGAGAGAAACGTCACGTCCCAAACCTGTTTGACGACATAGCAGCGGGAGGGAGGAGACGTCCGCCCTGCTCGGTGCCTGCAGGCTGCGGACTCACGGAAGCGTTCAGCAGCTGCTCGGACAAACTTCACGCATGTACGTCCGCCGACCAACGTCACACGTGTGGATGGAATTACGCACAACTTGTCAGACCCGGGTTTCCCTGTTTACACTACAACTGTACTTCTTATCTAAGAGCTTGACTTTTTACTTACCTACCGCTCACATTTCAAAATAAGAGTACATACAGCTTAAAACGTAGCTTCAGACTTCTTCAGGTTCACTGGAACATTTACACCATTGACCACTTAAACTTGAAACTGACTTAATTAAACGGTATGATGCAATTTGCAAACCTTTACTTCCGTACAGTACTAGGTGTAACTGCACAGTACGTCCAGGTGGAGTACTAAGCTGTAATCTCCTAGAAATCACTGCCAGAAAAGCAACCGGAGACACAAGAGAAGCGAACATTCAGATAAATGTTTTAATGATGTATAAAAGTGATTTGACTTTGCAGATGAACATGGATATAAATAGGAACTCTTAAAAAGAAAAAGAGGAAATGAAGCCAAACAGCCTGAGGCTTTACAAAAGGCAGATATGAAACACCCGATCTAAAACATCAGATCAGGGGAACTTCATAGAGAGAATCTTGTCTTGCAATGAAGGCAGTGACTAAGCTGATTGAAGAAACATTCACACAAACACCCTGTTCTCCTGTTATGATGAAGACTACACCCTGATGACAGGCGCTGGCCACTGCTTCCGTACCACACAGCTCCTACGCTTCCTATCTGCTGCATCACAAGATCATCAGTGTGAAAGCATTAAGTCAACATATGTTTCTAATTTACATGTTGATAAAAGAAATGGGGAGAAAACTAATATCAGTACCAGACCACCTGTGAGTATTTATGTTCACCACTGTGCCGTGCATCACGTTTCCACACCGAAGTCTGTGCATCTTACAAAGCTCTGCTGCAGGGCTCTGCTGCCCCCTGCAGGAAGAGGGGGCACACGACAGCGCGTCTCGTCTGCCTCGTGTAGAGGACCACAGCTCACGAGCACACGCCCACTGTTTGTGTGGCTTTGTGTTGTGTTCTAGCACACTCAGCTGTGTACATCATCTTTCTAAGGGCACATGACTTCACTTTCATTATTACTACACCACGTCTCGTGTCTACAGTACTGCTGACACGTCCCTTTGGATCCTCAAATTCAAATAAAACATTACATTCATTTAAAAGTGGCCTTTAACAAAATGCTAATTAAACTTTCAAAATACAATGATGCATCCTCCTCTCTCACTCTCACGCACACTCCGTTTTGGAGAGAGGCCATGCTTTGGTGTCCATAGTAACAGTGCCTAAAGGAGGACACAGGGACAGCCGCCACTCTTCTGCTTCCTTGTATGGTGACTTGGAGGAGGAGGACACTCCATCTCCTGAAAGCGTCTGTGGATGGACACAACAGAAATCATTCTCAGGTGATGCAGCATTTGATTGACTGTTCCACTGTTCTGCTTTTGAAGCGTGTATAGAAGAAGCTTCCACACCCATGTCACCGTCAGGCTGCGTTCAGACGCACAGCAGCTGTGCAGGAAAACACAGCCCTCTGATTCATCTGCACGGGTCAGTTGGATACACGCAACCTCCCATTCCTACTAGATGATTTTCTAGTGTGTATTTTACTGTTTTCTTCTAGTTGTCATGACAACAGGATCATTGCTGTGAAATGCTGTATCTTGGTGTCTGACAGTGAGTTGTGGACTACCAGAAGTGGACTTTGACTGCGTTTCATCTCTCGCCAGCAATTTAAACAACATGCCTCAAACACAGCACAGTCTTATGAGTTATTTTTGCAAAACAACGAAAACTAACATGGGAGAGAATAGAGAAAACTATTCATGGTTGCCTGAAGAGAAAATCATCAATGATCATGTATGATTATTATTGTATACAGTGGTCCCCCATTAATCACAGGAGTTGAGTTACTAAAAATAACCCACAATAGGCAAAATCCAAAAAGTAGTCAACTTTATTTTTTACAAATATTGTAGATGTTTAAAGGCTGTAAAACTCACTGCTACACACTGTATACACTTCTCTTAGACAGGCAGATACATGTTCACACTTTTCTCTCTTGTTTAAACATTCAAAGTTCAAACCTTTGTAGAAATACTGCTAGCGATCGAAGACAAGCTGAACACTTTCTGTACTGTACAGGAGGCACGGCACAGAGGAGGTAGATTGACAAGCTTAATATTCAACAAGAATTGTACCTGATAATTCGAACTAGCTCCAAGTAGGCTTCATCCACGTTGTAGCGGTTCTTGGCTGAAGCCTCCATATAGTGGATCCTGTTCTCTCTTGCAAATGCCTGAGCATCTTCCCGGGAGATCTGCACACAGAGCAAAGACGTATTAGTCCCAGTGGCCAGAACATTTCACAGCTTGTACACATGTAGATGATGAGCTCTGGTACAAGATCACAGAGAACAGGGAGGAGTTCATTGTAGAACCCAGTTCTTTATTTCATGGCCACAGCTGTGCTCTGACTCTGCTGTTTAAATGTCACTGGCAAAAACACACACAAACGGTGCCTGGTGCTCTGTACTGAATCACATTTACCAGAAAGATGCACAAGTGCGTTACTCACCACTCTTTGCGTCTCCAGGTCAGCTTTATTCCCAACCAGCAACATGGGGAAATCATCTCGGTCCTTCACTCTCAGGATCTGGGTGTGGAACTTCTGGACCTCATGGTAGCTGTTGGTCACATGCAGAGGTTCAGATGGAGCCTGATTTACAGCTAACAACCGACTGCTATATGTCTACTCCGTTTCTCTGACTTTGATATAACTAACAACATTCTTTACATATTACACAGGTTCAGTGGCTTCTCTCTGCATATGATTTCACAGGCTTCGTTCAGATAGTCACATATACCCACACCGACAAGTTTGCAATAAATACAAAGTGACTGCAGTAAAGTAAGAGGTCTACAGTGGTTTAAAGCATCAGATTTCCTCCCTGCCACCTGTGAATCCCTGTGAGGCAAACATTACTGTATCTTTAAATGCTTATTAAATAAAGATGGAAGTAGAAACACTTGTCATTTCCACATGGTCAAATAATCCAATTACTGTCTGAACCTAAATCAGCTACAACAATAAGAGGTTCCACACAACTGCACCACATGTGTTGACACAATGTTCAACACCAGGACAGTATAATGTCCTCAGAAGCAGCAAATGTTTGGCACTTTACAGTCATTTGTTGTGAGTCTGTGTACCACATGTGCATGGAACTAGTGGTGTTGCAATGGAATTCATTTGATTGTGCAGGTACCCACCAAGTCACTTCCTGTACCCATCTAAATAAGAGCTTGACACAGTCACCTCCAATCACACTTCCTCTTTAGCAGGAAGACACACAGTGAGTGACAGCAACCCACGCACACACAGTCACACACACCCGCATGTTTGCCATTACCTGCCCCGATCGTTGAGTGCAAACACCATTAAGAAGCCTTCTCCTGAGCGCATGTACTGCTCCCTCATTGCCCCAAACTCCTCCTGACCTGCTGTATCCAAGACTGACACACACACAGACATATTCATGTTATACATACATCGATCAACGTTCATGTCATAAGCTACATTTAGCAGACAAAGGTGGAGGTGCAGGAATGCTGTACTAAAACAAGAGAAACAAAAGGTGTGTGGAGTGTTTGGAACAGCTCACAGTGGCACATGTCAGGGGGCTGCATATGTTAGGTATTAAGTAAGCGCCTCAATGTCACTGTTGTAAAAAATACAAAGGTCTTGTGGGGGAGGCCCAATTTCGACAGGACCAGCAAAGGCTAGAGCTTGTTTAACACATGTTTAGGGGTGAACCAGGTACCTGCTAGAATGATAACCACTGAACCAGCAACCAGATCAAGAGCACTGAAGTCTAACTGATGTGTGTGAGGAGTGACATCTGGTCCCATCCCCCTCTAGCACATAATGCTGCATCACAGACTTTACTTTGCTTGGCAGACGCTTTTATTCAAAGTGACTTACAGGGAGCTAGCGCTGGATGTCTGGCTCAAGGACACGCGTGGTGGGGGATGGACTAGGAGTCAGACGGGGTTTCGAACCTGCGACCATCTGTATCTCTGTCTGAAGGTTAAGCCATTGAGCTGCCACTCCGCAGACTGCTGTGTACAGGCAGCTTTCAGATGGCGACAGCTGTCCTCCACCAAAAGTGCAGACAATCCCCATGTACACAGTGTTTTAGTTGACTCCACCGCGGACCAATGGAAAACCGTGAAGTGCATGTAGGCCCCACCGTGCAAAACACAGGACACAAAGGACATGCTGCTGATGAGTCTATGCCAGACATTAGGTCTTGCGGAGTCTGAACCTCGACTGGTCAGCTGTTGTGTTCATATCGTTAGTGGTAGCTCACAGTTAGTAAAGGCTGTGCTGAGGCATGGACATCTTCTAGACAGAAATTTTCTAACGGTGACCATGATTAAAAGCCAATGCAGCAATCCAAACAGGACAATGTATCTGTGCTAGGGAAGAGGAAGATGAGCACATTTTAACCACTAACCCTCCAAAAAACAATCTAGTTCAGTTGAAGGCAAGTCTGGTCCTAGAGGAGCAGCCCTGCTTGTTTTGCAACACTCCCTGCACTTACAGCTTCTGATTGGCTCATCACACCTGATCCAGGTAATCAACGGTTCCTGCTGTTGATCAACAGCTCTCTAGGATCGGGCTTACCACCCTTGATTTGGTTGCATCAACACATCTCTAAAACAGTTTGACACATGATCAACTTCATGCAGCAGGATTTGTTACAGCACTGGTGGAATAGAGGAGTTGGTTTTAGCTACATGTACCATGTCATGATTTGTTATGATCTGTAAAATATTGAAGGATAATAAGCCCACATAATGATCACCAGCATGTAATTGGTAAATAATGTCTTGGGTGGGTTTGGAAACTGCACCAAAACAGTGCTGATCAGATGCATGACTCAACTGTGATACTACATATGAGGCACAAAAAGTTCCGAACGGAGCCAATGACTAGACACAGCATGTGTGCCTCATGGTAGTGTGCTCCCACCCACAGCACACACGGCTACATCTGTGTACACAGCAGTCAATAGAACTCAGGGTGGTTTCTGTGTTTTCTGTTCGCCAGAGAAAAGCCTCTGCAGATCATCTGGCGAACAGGAATGTGTGTGAGGAGCAACGTTACGAGACGTCAGAGAAGATTCTATGACCGGAGGCAACGCAGCGATGCACTAAACAAACCTAAGCAGCCAGACTTAGGTGTACAAACAGCAGCTTTACACAGTTCATCTGATGATTCACATATTACCGTGCAGTGGCGAAACAGCAGCGTGACCAAAAGCACTGCAGCTACGCCAGCCAAGTACAAGTCCTAACAAGGGAATGAACCATCCTGAGAGCAAACACGCTGGCTGTGCCATACCTCATCACAGCACAACACACCCTCTGCTTTCAAACAAAGCCTCACACACGCCCTGCTATTCACTCTGACAAACAGTGGTAGGAACGAATCAATGACTTACTGTCCAGCCGGGTCTCCTTCCCGTCCACGGTGCAGGTCTTGGTGTAGGAGTCTTCTATGGTGGGGTCGTAGTCTGACACAAAGTAGGACTGCAAAAGACACACTCAGAATATGGGACAAGTACTGTCTCAAACATAGTGTTTGACGCCATTAAAGTCTCGACTCAAACATTTGATTTATGTACAGCTGTGAGCACTTTTCTTACTTATACTCCTGCTACCCTGCATGTCATAGTCAAATACCACATTGTCTACTGCACTACATGTGACTTTGCACATTTTACTTACAGTGGTACAGTTACTTTTGGTTATGTAATGATCATGACTTCTTTACGCACTGCCTGTAACAGGGCTGTGGCCTCATCTGTAGTTTCCATTACAGAAGTTGAGCTTTACAGGGGTCAACTCACTTGTTTTTATTCGAACAAATTACTACCTACTTATGTTACTTTGCATGGGCTGCAAATGTTAGCTTAACGTGGTTTCCTAAAGTAACAAGAAAGAACGCATGCAGAAATGTGGTCAGCAGTAGCACAAAGTGTATGAGATTTCTAACCAATAAAACAAAGTGTAGAACTGTAAAGTTGTCCTTAACTGACAAGTGTTTATTTGATTAGGTGACGGGTAAAAAGCCGTTGAACTTCTGCTGTTCAGAGGTATAGTCTACAGCAGAGAGTCTGCCTGCTCCTGATACTGTGCTGCTACAGCCAACATACAGTACGACTGCTTAACCGGTTCTGAAAGGTTCTGACTTCTGTACCTCTGCAAAGCACTTCAAAATACAAATTGCTTTCTAATCCTGCATTCTAATTTAGTAACAGTTGTGATTCAGGGAAAAGCAGAAAAACTGACACAGGTCGCAAGTAACTGTGTACAGCTGCTACTTTTACTCCACTGCAATGATTACTACAACTTACTACTAGCTAGTTACTTTTCAGATGGAGGCTCCTAATATAAAATATAACTAATAGAACTAATAGAAAACATTAAGTGCTTTACAGCAGATAAGTTGATAATACGTATTTCCCCTGTTTAAAATCACTTTATCTGGTGTGTGGCTGCTACACTTTTTATTCCTACCAACTACAGACTCTATACAAAGGTACGAAATTATTTCCATTATTACCTATTTATCATAGTAAACGCTTTTTCCAAGTTGCTCTCTCCCTGAATTAACTGAACAAGAGCTGAACGTGTTTGATTACTGTAGAAACGTGATTTCTGATGAACATGTGGAACAAATCTGGACTTGACTCACATATTCGTGTTATCACCAGTAGATAAGATAGTTTATCAGTAACTCAGCACAGAAAACCACTTTCTTCGCGGAGTACTCGCATTTTTGTACTTCAAATCCACTTGAGAACATATACTTTAGCACTGAGAACATGAGGAGCACAGTATTTGTAGTGTAACGTACCTGGATGAATTGGATGGTTAGGGCGCTCTTTCCCACCCCTCCTCCCCCCACCACCACCAGTTTGTACCTTTCCTCTTCACCACTCATACTGGAATTTGAACCTGGATTCAAAGAGACAAACTTCACCAGCAGCCGAAGTCGAGCGACACCAGGAGACAAAAAAACACCCCGCGGAGGGGAGCCGCCAGCCACACCAAATGTTAGCAAAAACACACCCGCATGGACGCTCCGTCGGCGCAGCTTCAACTTCAAAACTTTTTCAAAGGAAACTCATTTTCTACAGCGAGCACAAACACGGCCGAACCCCACCCGAGAGACACGGTCCATCCGTCGCAACACGTCCACTGCGTTCGTGCTTCTAGGGTTCGTGCGTTCGGCTGAAGTGGGTCGTGTGAGGGTCGCTGCACTGGCCTCTTTTCTCGTCGGCCTCCAGGCTGCTACAGAGGGCGGAACTGTTTCCTCTTTTCTCTTTCCTCAAGAAACCAATGTAGCGCTGTCACGCGCGCGCGCGCGCGCAGACGTAGCAGCCGGCGTGTCGCTGGCACACGCCGACACGTACTACATCCGACAGGAATGGTGCCCACACAAGCTCACACACACACAGGAGCTGTTTTCTCCATACCGCTCAAACTGGACAGGAACTCATTCCACGTTCACACGTCACTTTCCTTATTTGGTCATTAGATCATCCGTGACATCGCTTCACCTACTGGCTCGCGCGCGGTGTAAACGCAGCACGAGGTCCGGACTATTCTTAAAAAATATCAGTGTATCAAAATCAGTCCTTTTGTTATCTCGTTAGTTTATTCGTGTTTTCTATTTAGCTGTGACTAGAACACACGTGTACACCAGCGTGAAAGGCTTCGTTCTTTCATGTCCTCTCCGCCTTCAGTTTTCGGAAATGTGCGCCCCGCGGCAGCACATACCCGAGCTGTGAGACAAACGTTCGGAGCTCTTTAGGACACACACACACACACACACACACACACAGAGAGCTCTGATTTGTGCTTTACCCGAACTCCATCATGAAGTTTTCTACCATGACAGAAGTTGTTGATGTGCTGAGGGTCAGTTTTAAAAAGCGAGAACACACGTAGAGTGCAGGAGTCCGTGTTTTTAGTAGAGTGCACACCAGTGTCTGTTAACAGGGGCGGTCATAGGTTCTCAGGTATATGACTGTGTTCCACGTTCAGTTAGAAATGTGAAATTATACCCATTTAAAGTACCCTTTGCTTAGCTTCTGTCTATACATGTGAAGACACCTAGTCGTTTAATGATGGATTCAATTTGAAATTGTTTCCCTTGTTCTCGAGTCTTTGTCTTATTAACAATACAGCCTCACAGCACATTCAAATAACCTGAGCTGTGGTATGTGTGTAAGCTTTTTTCTGTGCTTTTCTTTACTTATGGACATGTTCCCCATGCAGTAATCTGACGTGCACCTGTCCTGAAATGCCACAATTGTGTTTGGTCCATTTTTTTTCTTTCTCTCTTTTCGGCATTGCATAAAAGTAACTACAGCTCAGCATCTGTTAGCACCAGCTCCAACAGGATCTCTTCAGTCACAGGTTAGAACAGTAATAAAAAAGAACCCATTGCCAAGTAGTGTTTAGGTCAGGGGTGGCCAATCCTGGTCAATCATGAGACAGTCATGAGAATAAATCATATAGTGATTAGATACTGAATCTGTAAAAACAGAGACAGGTGTTGGGAAGACCCAAGCTAAGAAAAAAAAGCAAAAAGGCAGAGTTGAAATAATTATTTTAATTATCACCAAATGAATTTCATGCCATTGTGCCAAAAGTCCTTTCAAGTCATTAACAAATGGAGGCTTACAAACAACCAGACAACCTTAACAGTGTTAACATAGCGTGTTGTGTAGAGTGTGGTTCTAATATTCAGCTCTGCAATAAATAAATTAATAAATAAATACACAGATTTCATTTGAAAAGTTCATCCGTCCCTCCTCTGTGTTTGGTTGCTTCTGACTAACATGCACAGATTCAAACATCAGCACCCCCACCCCCACAGCCACCAATGACCTCAGCACCTGTACGGTAGTGCAGGGTGTCCCATCCTTACAGGGTGGACAAAAACCCCTCCCAGAAGTAGCCTCTCCCCCCAGTCCAGCAGCTTGTTGAGTGTGAAGCTGAATGGCGACAGCGGGCCCTGCTCCTTTACTTGGGCCCTGCTGCACTTGTTGTGGGAGGGGCTCTGTTGGTGCCTGTGGATGTCTGCCCCCGTCTGCCTGCGGGAGCCAGTGTCTCTCTGTGTCTTTGCCTCGGGCCGTTCTGTTGTCTCACAGTAATGGACAGCTTTGGCTGCAGTTTGCTGGTTGCTGCTTGCTAGGGAGGGAGTGTTGATTCCCAAAGGGGTCAAAGAAAGGGTGAGACTTTTGCGTTTCTCTAACAGAGAAGCAGAGCATGATGGGACTTGCAGTTGTGTGGGCTTTGGTAGTTTGACAGAAGCACACGAGATTGGAGCTGGAAGCTCAAATTGTGTCTGGACCTGTTGCTGGTTATGATTGAGTAAGTGTCTCTGCTGCTTCTTGTTTGTGTGGTAGAAATTCTGTGCGTGTGTCTGCTTAACATCTGCCGAATCACTGGTGACAGCTTGATCGTTCGTCTTCTGACTAGACAGTGTGTCATTGATGGAGGGAAGGCGACTGTCCAGTTGTTGGATGTGGAGGTCACTGCTAGAGGCTTTTTGGCTCAGAGTTTCCTGAAAGTGCTGCAGCTGACCCAGGAAGTTAAAATTTGGGGAAATTGAGGGCCGTCGCTCTTTTACAAACCTTGCAAGGGAACAGAGAGAGTGGGTTGTAGTACGTGGATAGTTCAGTACGCAGTATTAGAACAGTGTTTTCCTTTCATTAATTATAGAAAAAAGACACATAACATAAAACTGAGCTTAGGTGACTGACTATAGTCAGTCCTTTTTCTTAAAACCAGGTAGCGAAAAAATAATTAACTTCTGCAATTTCACTTCCTCTGGCAATAGAAAAGTGGAAATACGAAGTTGCAATATGAATAGTTCTAGTTCATCACACTAGCACACATGATTAAAGTGAAGTGGCATCCGCCTGCAGTACCTGTAGGCATGATCCAGGTCCATCCCCAGACTGTACATGATGTAGGCTACAGCCAGAGCAGGGGAGCGAGAGATTCCTGCCGCACAGTGGACCAACACCGCAGCACCAGATGACATGGCTGCATCTGTAAACACAAACGGACACTTAGACACACTGCACAGTGAAAACCAACTAATTGTTTCGGCTTTAATTTTGACAGGTTCTTTGAGGGAGCTAGGCAGCCTGTCAGCTAGTGATGCTTGTTATGTTGTTACAGTGGGTTGGTGAGTGAGAATCCTTACCGATAAAGTGCAGAGCCTGCGGGATCCAGGGCAGCAGGTCATCCCACAGGGAGTCGTCAATGGGGATGCGAAGATATCTGGAGCGGGGCAGGAAGGAGGGCTGGGGGCTGCAGCGGCTCACACTCAGCACATAGGAGATCCCCAGTGAGGCCAGCCGGTCCTACACACACACACACACACACACTTTAACATGTTCTTTAGGCTCAGGTTAAGCTACCACAAATAAGGTTTAACACTTTTCGCATTAAAAGCACGAGCAGCTAAGCTACTGCAGTAGAAAACAGGTTGTTTCCTCAGTATGTTTATTTATGGTCAGTTCATTTGGTACTTCTTGCTGTGCAACTTAATTGTATATTATATTTGCAAAGACTTTTTGGGATCAATTGTTTTCAGCTTAAAAATAAAGTGACAATAAAAACCTAGAAATTGAGATATAGTCCACAGAGTACTGCAATGTTTGCTCTTACTAACTGTCTCTCTAACATGTACCTACAAGATGGTGACAGGAAATTCCATCCTTATCAGCTACATGTTACCATAATGTTCATTTTCTTAATCACTACTTTGCATGTTGGAGTGAAATCGTCATTTCCTGTCACTGTTTTGGTTTCTGTGGAGGTAAAATAACAAACTGATTCTTCTCCTGAGACTGACCCAGCTGAACACAGTAAAAACTGTGGCCGTGTAGTGAGGTGGGGGCTGAACCTCCAGCAGCACAGCTATTACTCCTCCTCTCTGACACATTCAGATTTTACAGACAACAGCACATTTAGCTACACACCTGAATAAACCACCCAGTTAAATAGGCAAAGCACGTTAGTGCAGGTGTTATGGAAAAAAACATTCCTGTCACTAGAAGAAAAAGTCAAGGAGAGAAGCTTGAAGTAAAAATTCCTTTAAATGCAATTTGTACCTTTGTCATTACAGTTTGTTAGTGAAGGTTGTTATTTGGGTGAAGAATAAGTGTGGAAAACAGGATGATATGAACTATTAGACTTGACTCTCTTGTTTGCCTCCTGTTGGGACAGTGTCCGTGCTGCTCATCGCTCGTCTCACCTGCGTCACGTCGCTCTCCGCGCCGAGGTAAAGCCGCGGCAGGATGAGGGACAGCGGGGGCCGCTCCGCCTCCCTCTCCCTCTCCCCCTCCAGGGACCACACCATATCTGCAGCACACAGCACGCAGCGAGTCACACTTACTATGCGAGCTCATGTATGTGGAAAGTTGGATTTCGTTAGACTAAACAGGAGCAGAGCACCTGGGCGTCAGGGAATCCAGTAACAAGACAAGCTGCAGCAGCTCGGTACTCACTGTCCTCTGCACGTCCTCTTGTCAAAGCCGGATCCTGGAACGGGGTTGGAGACTGCTGTCCTCTGCTGCTGCTGCCGCGTCCTCACTCTGCTCCTTCAAACTGGCTACTAAACGATGAGCTCATCCTCTTTCCAACAATAGATTGCCACTAGATGATGTCACCTCCAGCCAATCAGCGCCTCACTGGAGAGAACGCATCACCGCCGTAAGATGGAGCAGATGCAGCTGCGCAGAGGCAGCTGCGCAGAAGGCTGGTTTCTCTGCACACGAACAAAAAACAACAAACATTTCATCAGCTGTGGTCCAGCTAAGGAATGTGGTGCAGATGTTGACTGCTGGTTTACAGCAGTGCGCTCGGGCTTTAAAGAGAAAATACCTTTGCACTGCTACACACTTCCCTCCTCACGAAGACGACGTGACACGGAGAATAAATCCATCAGAGTTCAGGCTTCAGGAAGTCGGTACATATGCAGCGGTGACAGGACAATGTCTCTCCCCCTCTTAAACAGAGGCCCTGTGGAGACCCAGCCACATATGATGTGCAGGGGGTTGCTTAGAGCAGTTGAAAGAAGGATTTAATCAGCCATGTCTTCATTTCACTCCTAGGAACCAGCAGGACACAAACACAGCACCAGCTTCTTCCTTCTCACTTACACCGAACACGCGAGACATTGATGACTGTACTCGGTGCTGCATAAAGGACTAAAATAAGGACATATATTACTGATTCCTATCGAGACATGTAGCCAGGAATCAACTCAAGGAGAGAGAAGTTTTACACCATTCATATGAATATTCTTTAGTGTGAGGCTGGTAAATTCATGGAGGACCAGGAAGCATCACACACATGCTGAGTACGTCCAGCATCTGCTGCACTGGAACAAACGACAGGAGGCTGCGCTCAGATATATGGCATAATTTTACTTTCACATTTTTTCCATTACAGAGTAAATCTTAATTCTAACACAGGTATTGGACAGGTTCTTAACACCGATACATGAGGCTGCATTAGCTAGTGGATACTGCATAGACACACACACACACTCACAGAATGACAAAATGACTACGTTTTCCACTACAAAGTTCAATGTGCTGTGACTGCCGTGCAGCCACAGATTGGAATGAGACCATGTTTTAGAAATGTCTTTAGGCTTTTTTTCATCATTATTTTTTACCTGCTAACACACGCACACACTCACGCCAAGTCCCCTGTAAGTTGTCATGGACATCTGGGTGTCCTACATCCTGTCCTCTCCCACTACATCAGTACTGCTGTGACAGGAGGCCTGGGAACAGTTAGTGTATGATGCATCCAACAAAGAATATGTGAGGCTGCTGAACGTCTGCTGTCGGGGCTGAGTACACAACAGATTTGTTGGCTCTGATCTTATCTCTAAGTGCTTGGTTGGAGAAACAGGATGGACTTGGCTGTCATGTGTTGGTGCAGCTTTGGATGAAGGTGGTACAGCTATTCTAATGGTAACTGAGGCTGCGCACATCTCAATAGGACTCCAGCTAGACACTGGTGCCGCGGCTTGAGCCAGTCGCAGCGTCCTCTGGAGCTGTTTAGGTGTTATCCAGCGTCCAGGTGCTAGGGAGGTAGCTGTGCACGGCTCTGTATCTGATGGGGAGGAACTTAACTAAAGCACACTGCTTAAGAACACTTTCAAAAAACAAAACAAAACACACATATCTCCACTTTGTGTGGATCTGTCTGAGACATGGCTCGGACAAGTGGCTCAGCCTTACGAATGGCCAGGTGTCCGTCTCCTGGGCAGCAGGGGAGACGCACAACTCTTCAGGTGTCGTCCCTGTAATGTCTACGTAGTGTCCATTGTGTGCCGCCCTCCTCCTCTGGCCTTGTTAACAAGCCTAACAGGAATGTCTCAGAGTAATGCGGTGATCCACTGACACGCACAGTTAGGCGTCAGTGACATAAACATGTGTGCTAAGTTCAGTGACATGTAATTCCCCTGGGTTAGTGAAGAAGCTCACATGCAACACCATTAAGTGCAGGAGCATTGGGAATGCTTGGTGGAAATGTGTGGGCAAATGAGTGCTGGATCATCAGGTCTCACCACAGTCACCAGAAATCTCTCTCTCTCTCTCTCACACACACACACACACACACACACACACACACACACACAGACAGCATCAATACTACAGAGCAGTCAGGATGGAGCAGAATGAGACCCCAGCACAACCATGGGACACACTCCCTCTCACTCATACTCACACACACGTACACACACACCAGCTACACAGGTAAACACCAACAAAACAAGAACGTAGCATTATGTTAATAAACAAGTAGAAGATGAACTGGAATCAGAATCAGGGACAAGAATAATGACAATAATATTGCTGCTGCTGGCAGCGGCTGCTTTTCCCTTATGTAGGTTACATCTTTTTTTACTCAAAGATTCTTTGTTGGGGGAGGGGGGAGGGAAAAGGAGGAGAGGTGTGGCAGGAGGGCTCGCTGGTGGGGACTGGTGGGGGAACTGGTCACGGTAGAGATCTGGACTCTAGAACTGTTGGGCCAACAGCTCGCAGAGACGCCGGGACACGGAGTCCTTGCTGCAGCGCAGGGTCAGCCGGTACATCTGAGAGAGAACGCACGCACACACACACACACACACACACAGAGTTATTATTCTGATTCACCTACAAAAGTCTTTTTCTTTGAGTCTGTAGTTCGACTCTGTCAGATAATGCAGTACAAGCAGTAGCAAGACTTGCTTTTACA
The DNA here is from genome assembly GCA_032359275.1 of Microctenopoma steveboyesi. Classification (NCBI taxonomy): domain Eukaryota; kingdom Metazoa; phylum Chordata; class Actinopteri; order Anabantiformes; family Anabantidae; genus Microctenopoma; species Microctenopoma steveboyesi. Next base: position 884,982 of record JAUMHF010000025.1, read on the forward strand.
AACAGCTTAGACAGGAGTGTAGTGCTGGGCAGTTTGTACACCCCCTGTGTGCGTGCGTGAATGTGCAGAGGATACCGCTGTGAGAGCAGATTCTGTCTAGTAAAGAAGCTAGATGGTATTAAGGCTGTTAACCTAGTTTAAGAAACAGGCCACGTATAGACCTGTTCTATAGGAAAGCTAACCTGAAATCTCTCAATCAGTGGAAAATGTGATTAACACTAACTCCCCAACGGAGAAAGAAATCTGTTGAATATGAAACATACTGTGATACAGACTTTTGGTCATACCACCCAGCACTACGCGAGTGCTAAAAAACCCAAACAATAATGTAAGTGTTTGTGTGTACCTGTGCCTGGGCGTTTGGCTCCAGTCTTAGCAGACAGCCAACCTGCTGGCTCTTGCTCTGGACCACTCCAGCACACACGTAGTTCTCTGGGTTGGGATCTACATTGTCCAGCAGGGCCATCCCTAGTCCCAGCAGCTACACACACAGAATTAGAGAGAGGAAGTTGACCTGAATAGTTTTGCTGGTAGTGATAGTTTTTACAGCATTATATGAACGCAGCACGAGTCCTCCAGTGTCTGGTGCAGTAGCTTAGAAAGTACAGCGGGTTCCTCAAACAGTCTTTATGAGAGGCTGATGAGGTTTGTTAAACGTGACTTACCTTCGCCTTCAGTACTTCAGTGTCCATGCTGTGGTTGGCTTTAAATATCTTCTGTGCTTCTTGCTGAGGCCTGAGGAGAGTTCAGAGTTCAGATGAGCTTTACCAGGACAGTTGACCGGGAGTTTTCCACAGTGGAAGGTGGGAGGAGCTGCACGTAGCCATGCTCAGTATTACTCATAAACAACTCTGTCAGCTCAGTGTAATTGTCACTGTTTGGTATTTGAATCAAACCCAATGACCACACAGAGCATAATATGTCCATAGCTGATCAGTCACAGGTGTTAGCCAGCCACAAAACCACACATGAAACACACAGGAAGGAGACCATCATGGCTCAGAGGCTCGACACAGCACGGCTAGTGCTAGTCAGTGCATGTGCAAAAACTCGGTGAACGCATGACTAGCACGGTAGCAACACTTACTGGCTAAGCTGTTTCCAGCGCTGGAAGAAGTCGTGTGAGGACATCTCAGTCGGCTGGAAGAACTTGTTGATGGTGACGGGCAGTTTGAGGGTCAGGTTCTGCAGAGCCCCTCCATACCTGAACGTAAGCAAACGCGCGCGCGCACACAGACAGCAGGTCAACGCAGCGAAATGTAACTACTGCAGCTCCATTTACCTGAGCTGTCTGGACACACTAACGGCTCTTCAGTCATTTGAGTCATGTCTGCAGAATCACACGGTGCTTTCAAACTGCATCTGACTTATTACGCATGAAGAGCTGGGTTTCCTGTTATTGCATTACATCAGCTCAGTGCACTGTGGGATTAGTTTCTTACAAATAGAAAATTGAGAAGAGATGTATTCTTCGATGTGCTTCTTAAAGGTTAATACAGTTTTTTTTAATTGTCCAGTGTACCTGAACTTGATGTTAAGAAGGGGGGCATCAGAGAAGTCTGTCAGACACTCAATGTTGAGGACCTGTTGAATCTGGGCTCCCCCCTCCACCAGTGGTTCAACTGGTTTGGTCTGAACGTTGAGCTGTGAGAAGCTTGTTAAGGAGCATGAAGTCATCACGCAGACTGTCAGTGTAGCCCTGAGATGTGTGTGGCTGTGCATTTTCTATTGTTTCTCTTGTATTGTCTTTATGCTGCTTAGAACATCTCACACGGTGTAGTGTCAGGTTTTCTTTTTAAGAATATATAAATAACAGTCATTCACATGCTCGACAACAGCACTGCAAGGTCCAGAAAGTTGAAATCCTAAAGGACCAGTGCACTCTTGTCCACAGAAAGGATATGAGACTGCAGCTCCCCAGGACAGTTGACTGTGGTGCTGAAGCTGGCAAACTGCACAGATGTCTTGTTTCCGTAGAATAAGTACATTCTCCCTGAAAAACACACGCAGTTGTTAAAATGTCATTGCCTGTATTCATTGTTGAGGTTTACAGAGTACTTAATAGGTAATAAAAGTAGGAAATACGGTTCCCCAGTTCACTATCCATCTTTACACTGTTACCAGCGCTCTGTGTGCTTGTGTGTGTGTGGGGGTGGGGGTGGAGAGGTGGCTTAGGGGGACTCTCTGAGGTTGGGGTTTGGGGTCGGGTTAAGACTACATCCCCTTACACACTGTAGACGTCTGGATATTGTAAAACATGTGTGAAGAGAATGCACAACAACTGTTCTGAGTCTGAATCACAGTGTAAATGTGCAGAGCCAGCACATGCTGTGGGTTTGAAACCAACACATTTTGTATTTCTAACGTCGATATCATACATCATGCTGGACACAAAGGTGGTGGAGTAACTAACGGCATCTTCACAGCTTCTTGTTCATTTCCTGCCACTAAAGACAACTCACCAAGATTCTGACGATACTCTGACTTGATGCCAATCTGTAGCAGCTGATTTTCAAACAGAACCCCGTTGTTCTTGCATACAAATCTGTGGGAAGAAGGTATTTAAGGGTTAGCAAATACAGCAACACCACTCTGACAGCGGCTCCTCTACTGCAAAACATCATAAATCCATTTCACCCTCTGTTCACACTACAATGGATCCATAAAACACCTCAAGTCACCACTTTGGTGTCATTTAAACATTAACAGTATTTTAAATGGGACATTTAACTACTCAATGATGAAGCCCGGCACAAATGAGCACAAAACACACAGACTTGTTCAGTAAGTCAGGCACTGAGGTCAGTAAAGCAAACTTGTTGGATGGTAATTTGAAAATGCTTGGGAGTTATGAAATGGGAATGAATTTCAAGCCGCCCAGCTAAGAGGTTTAACTGTGCTCCCTTCTGGTCAGGAGGCGAGTTAGCACGAGGGAGGGATCACCTTGATCACACCTGATCACCTTGATCAGGTGTGTTCAGCCAAGGTGATCAGGTGTGTTCAGCCAATCAGAAGTCACAAATGCATGGATGCTTGGAAAACCAGCAGGGCTGCGGCCCTCGAGGACCGAGTTTGGACACCCCTGGTTTAAGCAGTACATATGTAAAATACTTTAAGTTATTCAAGACATTTTTTCCTGTGCACTAAATAAGAAAACAGGCACTGGGTAATGTTCAACGTGGAGCAGAACGTCCAGGAAGAACAAAGTCTAGCACAAAGTAGTGTGAGTTACACAACCTGTGACGTCAGAGCTGCTGTGACCCAGTTATGTTACTACTATAGATCATCACATTAAATACATCATCAAATGCTCCTGTCTAGCTCCCACATTCCCCATACTGCAGCAGTACATATGATATCTTATTTACCGTCTATGGGAATGATGCAGAGCTGCAGCTAGGACAAAAAAAAGAAAGACAAAACTACAAACACGGCAAAAAGGTACACACTATGAAAAACCTTACTTGTCAAGAAGTTCGTCTGCCTCAGACAGAGGAGTAGCAGGATCCTCAGAGGGAGGAGCAGAGCTGAGAGACCCCAGGACAGCACAGGGATGAAGAGACAAGGCCACAGGACAGAGGAGGGATGGTTACAGGACAAATTAGCAATGAATGGATGAAGCAGAACGGGATATGAGAAAGTTATCCATTCAGCACAGTGACAGTGTGTGATAAAGGTTTGATTCAAAGTAACACGAGAGGAAAACAAAGTGGGATAAAATGCAGAGGTGGTTAGTCAAAGCAGTTTGTCCAACAATGACATTACACAATGAAAAGTATCTACTGTGTAGTTACACTGTAACAAATACTGTTCTTTACGTTTACAACTAGAGCTATGTGGGGGGAGGAGTGCAGACAGAGTTAACAGTGGTGCAACAACACACAAAATGCCACCATTACAAAGTAGCCGTACAGCCAGGAATCCAGCAACTTAAAGAAACCTTTAGATTGAATCTAGTCACATCTGTGCTAGAGCACGGTCCAAATGTAAACAGGCTGCACTCTGTCACACACTGTGCAGAAGCATATACATAGTCTATGTATGTTTGTGTGTGTGTTTGCACAGGTCTCGCTGGCCAGCACAACAGCAGACTCCTTTTATGTTGGACGTTTGCAGACCAATGTGTGTGTTTATATGAAGTGTGTGTAACCGTGTGTTTCATAGACACAGTCTGCAGTGGGCAGGTATTTTTCCATCCACCTGTGTTTACCCACACAGCAGTGTGTTTACTGTTGCTTCTGTTCCCTCAGACCAATGATCTAATCATCAATTATTTAGGACAGCTGAAAATTGTGCAGGTCTGCAGACCAGCCTCCATGATATAACAAAGAAGGTTTGTGAGTAGGGATAGGAGCTTGTTGCATGGCGGTTTGTCTTCTGATAATACATGTAACTTTACTTGCAGTAAAAGTGACTGAGAAGGATTTACAGGTTACAAAACGTTAGCAGAAAGCTAATCACAACCAGCTATTCTGTCACTGTGCATTCAACTGGAAACTTTCTTGGTACCATGAATGCAGTGTGCATTCCTTTGAGACATTAAGTTGATATTTAGTTAATCTGATAAAATGTGAGGTGGAACATGTTAAAGATATTTATTTCTGTGTAAAACAAGTCATATTTCTTATATAAAGCTACATGTCTCGTGTGCATCAACTGTATATAAACAATAAATCCTACAAAAACAATGTGGGGATGCCATGTTTGTAGGTTTTCAGCTAATTTTGTGTTACTATTTTGCCCTTACTCCGAGTCACCAGAACCCTCCACCAATAGGGAATCGGAGGTCTCGGTGGGCTGTTCCAGATCTCTGTCAATGTCCAATCACGGTAGAGGACAGGAGACAAACACACATTCAAATCAACACATACACACACGCGCACACACCCACACACAGAGGGAAGTGGAGAGAAGGGAAGAAGAGAAAAAGACGACAGTCACATGTACAGCAAGATTAAAAGAACAGACAAGTGTAGCAGACCTGCCAACCATGAAGACCCCCCCACCCCCACCCCACCCCAACTGCTACTTTCACTTTCCACGTGTGTGTGTGTGTGTTTGTGTGTTGAAACAGACACTGCCCACATCACCTAAAAACACGTCTTAAGTGAACGCTAGTGACCTAGTGACTGGTTCTTCCCTTATGAATGAATATACTTTCCAACGGGACTACACATCTCATTATTATGTTTCAATTTGAAAGCTAAACTATTCAGTTTAGCATTTAAAAATAGTAATGTTTTCAAGTGTGTCTACAAATGATTGGTGGTTGACAAGTCTCTGTCAGACAAAGAAAAAGCAAAGAGTGACGCAACAACCAACACAGACACATTTTAAGTTGCATAGCAGACGAACAGCACAAACACACCACACCACAACTATTTACGTCAACTGTTAAGGACCGGAAAAGGTGCATCCTCTCCTCTATCAGCCTGATTTGCCCAATCCAGTATGAGAGTCAGTGTGTTCACATGCACTGGAAACAGGGCACCGTCTGCTTCCTCTGCTAAGCGTCTCAGATGTAGTGGTATCAAGAAAAATGGTTTCCATAACCAAGACAGCACATTAGGAGAGACCTGATTTCCCTGGGTAGTTTGTAGTAACTAACACAAAGCAGCCTGATTAGAAATTTGTGAAGTCCCAATTAGAAGTGAAGGCTCAGTTTCATATCTGTTAGAGCGGATCTTTATCCATCTCTTACAGTGGCAACTCAAGCACTCAGGTTTGCTGCAGCCACTCATACTGGACTTGGGCTTAAAGGGGTTTCTATGTGTGCTCATTACCTTAGGAAGCCGTCATCATTCACAGCAGCAGAAGGTGCAGCGGGCCCAGCCTCAGAGAACACATCCACCAATAAACTGCCGGCACTGGCTGGAGCAGGACCAACCGGAGCAGCAGAACGAATTCCAAGAAGGTCGGCAGATGGTGACGGGGTGGACTGAAGAACAAACCTTGTTCAGCTTCTGGTATGTATCAAACCAGGAATTCTCTGTAGTTGTGGTTAAGTCCTATAGAGAGTTTGCTTACAGCGTTGGAGGCAGCCATAGCTGCTGTGTCTGGTCCCCGGTCACTGCCTCCATTCAACTCCCCACCCTCCCTTTTGCTGTCTTCCAGCTCTGTCACAGACACCGCACCAGGACCCTTCTTCTTCTTCAACTTGGCCAGGATTGACGACTCCCTCTCGGGGAAAGGAGGCATCTCCTCTAGGACAGTGGCCTGGAACATAGAGGGAACAGGCAAAATCATGATGTTGGTTTGGACTGAAGGAGATGTCTGCTTAAAGAAAAGACTGGAGCCAAGTTACGTTTAGTCCAACAGAGACCAGGACTAACCAGAACATCAGTGCTAGCGATGGAAGAAAGCTTCAGATACTCCACAGCACGTTGCTGTAGCTCCACGTCTGAATTGCGGATTTGGCTGTCACAGCGCAGCACCTCCTGGATGGTGGCCTTGGTCTCTGGGAACAGGTTTATAAACTTGATGTAGGCCGACAGAAGCAGGGCACGAGTCGGCACGGAGCACAGGTGGAACTTGGAGTGGAGAAGATTGAACTGAACCAGGGGGCTGAACAACACAACAGTATGTTATACCACTGTTACTACCAACGTTTCCATCTGTGTTACTGTTACTGTAAAAAGCCAACACACCTGGAGCGTGGGTCACCAGCAATCAGGTTACCAAACTCTCCCAAAATGTAGCCTCCAACCTTCACCATGTTCTCATGGCAGGCAGGAGCCTGCAAAGCCTGGAAGACACAAGGTAGCCGACATTTTAAATCTTTTCAGGTTGTTCCCTACTGCAATCAAGTCATAGTTTATATGCCGTATGTACTATATTCATAAAGTAGTCTGGTTTATTAAAAAAGTGGCCAAGACATCACTGACTATGAAGCTAGAAAACCCAAGCCCAAAATAATGTCAGTGTGTCAAACCTAAAAGATTCAGTAAGAAGGCTGGTGGATGTTTATGAAAATGGTCTGAAACATTTTTGTACCTCAAAGACCGTCTTCGCAGCATAGCCTTGCACGTCGTCTCGGTTGATGACGATCTGAATGACACGGTACCACACCTCTTCACTCACGTAATCGCCAGCAATGCGGATGAGGTTAAGAATGGTGTCCACGTACCAGGAGTAATCCACGGCATACTTCTCTGCAAGTATGGCCACTTTCAGCACCTGAGAAAGGAATCACAATCATTTATTTATTTATGGACAATGGTGGAATCGATCTTCTTTAAACTGCAGGACTGTTTTGTTGATGAATGTAATGAGCAACTAAGGGAAACAACGAGTCTTGATATGCAACACTTTCATACCCACCATTTCCTCTCTGATAGAGTAGTCTGCTGTCTCAAGGTAGCTGAGCATCTCAGCTACGATCTGCTTGGCATTGCTGCGATCACACATGGCATACAGCAGGTCAGCTGCTCTCTGTCGCACACTCACATCCCTCTCAGTCTGCAGGGGCCGACAATGACAACATGGAAGAGAGAAGAAATTGTTTTAACAAGGAAAGGAGCTGTGTGTAGACTGTGCTATGACACTGACCAGTGCACTACAGTGACAAGTCCATCAATCATTCCACAGTTTCATTACATACTGCTCAGGCGTCAGGCCTGACGCACCGCACCTTGAGGGCATTGATGACTGTCTCAATGTGCGTCTTGACGGCCTCATGTGAAAACTCTGAGCTGGCCAGGGTACACATGCTCTCCAGAGCCAAGTAGCGCAAGTTGGTCTCTCTGTGCTGCAGGAACTGGCCCAGCTGGTTGCAGGCACGCACCAGCAGGTTTGGCTCACTGTCCAGGAGAAATCAAAATCATCAAGTCATCAGTCGCTGAAAAACCCATCAATATTATATATATGTCTTTTTTATAGAATTTAAATGCTAATTTCCTTTCAAATCAAAATTAAATAATAAATGATACCTTCCATCATTTTAAGATCTGACAGATATGCTGTTACACTGTTCACCATGTGTCAGGGGTTTGATTCTGCGGTCATTTTGATGAGTGGTAATCTGAACACTTACCTGTCGTAGTGGATGATAAGTGAGATGGCCTCAAACAAGATGGCATTCTTGGCATTGGAGTGCTGCACCTTTTTTGACTTTGGCGGCTCCTGGGCCTTGTTGAGGATGGTCTCCAGACACTCTACCAGACGGCCTTTGACTGCACCGTCTTCTGGTGGAGGGTAGCACTGCAGCAGGCGCAGCAACTTGCAGGACAGCCATGGTGCTGGGACAAAGTAGTATGTGTAGTCCTGCAGGTCAGTGGAGGCCGATGACACGATCTGAAGAACCAAGAGAGTGAGTCGAAGGTGAAGTCAGGCTTCATGTTTGACACAATATGACTATTTGTTTTGCAAATGTGTTTTCCCTCTGCTCACCCTACTGAGTCGGGAAACAGCCAGGGAAACACAGGTCTTGAATTCATCTGGATTCTTCTGACTGAGACAGGTGATGAGAGAGATGGCTGCTGTAACCACACCCTGCTCGCCAAACACACACACAAAAAAAAATATTGATGATTTCTCTCAGCCTGTTTTAAAGATCAACAATATCTATTCAAAACAAAGGTTTAATGAATACACACAAAAAGGCCAGTTTCTGAACATGTTAGTGCCTTAGGTGAGATGATAACGCATCTTCTTGTTGAAGGACTGTATAAAGTATACAGTTCTGTTACGTTCATGTGTTGAATAACATTTCTGTTTTTTCAGGGGGGTTGTTTTTTTTATTTAGGCTTATGACAGACAAGACTGGGAGATGCGATTATAAAACAATTATTGATGGACTTTGTAATTCGGCTGTGAACAGGCTGTAAAATTCTTGGCTAAGTTTAGGCTACAGACAGTCAGCATTGAAAAACGGATGCTAATTATGTGGACAACATTCTCCAACCGCTGTAACGTTTGTCACTGTTTGTGTCAAACTAGCTGTGAATTTGTTGTAACATTAAAACAGAAGATGAGTTCTTCCGTGCATTCCGTTAGAAGTAGCAGAATCACAAAGAATTCAGGGATGTCCTTTCATTGGTTGTTGTGTTGCATTTTACCCAGATGCTACACTGGCTATTGTGTAGGCCCTTTCTCCTTTTTGATTGGCTGGAAAGTGACAGGCTCTAGGACTCCAGTGTGGAGGTGCGCTTGTTTCACAGTGAGGTGCTATTGTGCACCTGCATCTGAAAAATATTGAACGCTGCGGCACATTAGCCTACAAAATTATTTTTCGGCGTGAAAAATACAATGTGTGGCGTTAGTGCATGACAAAAGAGTGAAAAGAGTGACTGTCATGCTCAATGCGTGACATTTAAGAGCCCTGCAAAGTACTTCCAAATGCCTGCTTTTAATGTTGAGGGTGCTGGTCGTATCTCATGTCTTTGTTATGTGCACCCCAGAGACTGTCTGGAAACCTCTGTACATTAGAATTCCTTGCGTCCCTCCAAACTGCATAGGTAATTAACGTTAACAAAATTGATTTCTAACATTTTTAAATCAATTCAGAATCTTAAATTTCATTTTTATTTCCCACCCCTAATAAACAATAATCTGCTTCCGTACCTGCTGACACCAAGAGAAAACAGAAAGACCACAGCAGAGAAACTACAGCAACAACCAACATCTCAATAAATCACAGTAAATTAATGTTAAATCTTATTGAGCAGCACACAGAACTAATAATACAAGATATGTTTAGAAGCAACGGACTCTAATACAGTGTTTCTGCAACAGTGAAATTAATCACCAAAGGTTTCTACGTCCTCTCTGACTATGTAACTACGTCCTGGCTGTCTGAACTGTGCTCTCACCATGTGTTGGTCGTTAAGCAGGTGCACCACTCGTGACGTCCACTCGCCCATCAGCACCAGGTCAGGAGACGTCTTATAGAGCCGCAGCAGACAGAGAGCAGCTGACTGTTTCACGCTGTCCATTGTGTCACTGCAATGCATCAAAATCATGTTACCAGCAGTTACGTGATTCCCCGTGGGGATAAAAAATGTTTGCATTATCACTCACAGCAACATGTAAGAAACAGAAGAAGTCACTCACCCAGCGACCAGGATTCGAGGAATCTCACTGGCGAAGGCCTCAGCCATCTCCCGGCTTCCCACATTTGCAATGCAGTGAAGGGCCAGACACATGAAGGTGGGGTTGCGGCTGGACAGGTCATTCTTGATGGCGTTGTTGATGAGACGAATCAGCTCACTGTTACTATTTACCAGTACTGAGATGAACAGGTAGCCCTTATGCAATAGAAAGGAGAAAGGAGACAGAAAGGTCAAAGTGATTGTGTTGCCTTCTCAATGTAGCATGATCCCTTTTTAAACAGCTCCCTTGTTTCACCTTTCTCTGAAATAGACAAAATAAGAGCAACACTGTAAAAGCATGGCAGCTCAATGGGTTAAGCGTCAGACTGGTCTGACTCCTAGTCCATCCCCTACCAGGTGTGTCCCTGAGCCAGACACCTAGCGCTAGCTCCCTGTAAGTCGCTTTGGATAAAAGCGTCTGCCAAGCAAAGTAAAGTAAAAACTTAAAGGGCAGAGATCTTTTATTACAGTTTGGGTGCCACCTAGTGGGCACATGTATGTCCATGTACATACATAATATATTCTGTACTTCTGTACTAACCACCAAGTTTATGTGTCAACCAGGTTAAATGCTGCTGTTTAGGGTCTCAGTCTTACTTAGAATACCTTCATCCTGTAGATGTAGCAGTTAAGTTTATTAATAATTCAGCAAAACCATCTACTTGTCTCTTACACCCAATCCCAACTAGACTGCTGAAGGATATCGTACCCCTGATCAGTACGTCTCTATTAGAGCAGATTAATATATCTCTATCACTATCAACAGGCTATGTACCGCGGGCCTTTAAGGTACCTGTAGTTAAACCTCCCGAAAAAAACCTACTCTTGCCTCTGGGATTTTAGGAAGACAGAGGTTATTATATTTGGACCTCAAAACCACAGAGACACCTTATCAAATCATATTGCTTCCCTAAATGAAATAGCTATGGTTTCCAATGAGACAGCAAGAACCTTGGAGTCATTTTTGACCAAAATATCTCCTTTAACCGTTACATTAAAGAAATCTCCAGAGACAAAGAAGTCTCTCAAAGTGAGACTGAGAAACTAGTCCATGCATTTGTTACCTCTAGACTGGACTACTGTAACTCATTACTGATAGGATGTCCCAATAAC
>JAUMHF010000025.1:896282-912791 GCA_032359275.1 Microctenopoma steveboyesi
ATCAGGCCCCATCCTATCTTAAAGACCTCATAGAACCTTATTATCCCAGCAGAGCACTTCGCTCTCAGAGTGCTGGTGTACTTGTGGTTCCACCACCAGCATATATACCCAACTCTCCATCAGTACACACATTATAGGCAGGATAATGAGTATTTAGTATATGTGTTTATGCTTTCTGGCTATGGATCTTTCTTTCTTTAAGTGTGAACCGTCAGCTGCTGTAACATGCCAAAATAATTTCCCCCTGCGATTAATTAATCTTGAACGTTGACCGAGTCCGTGTAGAATGTAAGGCTAATTGTACATTAACCACTAGATGGCACCAAACCTTAACAAACATCACACGGCACAGTTGTGTGCTGCTAAGATGCATTTCCTCTGTGGTGTGTGGATGCGATCATTCTCTACATCCAGTCACATTACTCAAACAACAGGATGTGCCTGGTCGAGGGATCAAGTGGCATCACGAAGAGACACTTTAATTAAGGAGATATTTCACTTTCTCCCTAGGGCTTATTGAATTAAACACTACACAAAATCACAGACATTTAAGAAACATTTCTGGAGCCACCGAGCACCTGTCGAGTCAAAGCTCTGACGTGTCTTTTACCTGTAAAACTGTTTTTATTTTTACTGTACTGACAGTTGGTTTAATTACTTAGCCTACAATAATAGAACACCATAAGTGGTTATTGTTATCAATATAACAATACCAATAGAATTCTGCACAAACTATTACACAACCAGAAAGATGAATAAAAAAATTCAACACGCACTGTAGATAAAAATATTCAAGAAGGTGGACTCATACACCACATATGGTAGTTCATGGCTCAGTGTGTGTGTGTGTGTGTGTGTGTGTGTGTGTGTGGTGTCTATCTTTCACACATCTTTAACACACGTCGATGCATTTCCTCCACTGTTCAACTAGTACTGTTCTTTGAAGGGATGTGTGGAATAGTGTGACACCGTTGGCAAGAATGTGCAATAAGAGAGACTTGAAAGAGCAGTGAGCTGTGAAAGATGTGGCAGACAAGCCAGGCGTAGTGCTAGCAAGTTGGTCAACTGTTCTCATTACAGCAACTACTAAACTACAGTATACAATATGGTGTATGTGACAGGGTACTCGGCTCATCAAGTCTCCTTTAAGAAGAATTTATTTCATAGTTCAGTTCAAACCTGTGAATGTTTGGGCCTTTTAAAACATAGATGCCCTATTCTACATAATGAACTGATGCTGGGAATATCTCGTTTTGTGGTAGTGGCCTCACCAATGTTTGAAAAAAGTTGTCAAGCACATCAAAAAACTGTTAGGACAAACTCTTCTGATAATGCTTTATACAGCCGCTGAGAGTCACTGTTATCACCATAGTAACACAACCAAATCTATTCAGCTTTGTCCCTGACACTTTGACTGCCTAAGTAAAGATGCAGTACAGCACCCCACCAGCACAACTCACGGGTTAAAATGTATTTCAATTATCTTGTTGAATGTTTTACAGGGCTATGCATAGGAGCAAATAATGAATAAATATTTGTCAACTAAAACGGCAGTTTGTTGTTAACTCTGTCTCATTACAGTTATATGTTGCTGCCACATCTGCACTACTAGAGAAACTAGATGAAACAGAGGCATTTTACTTTGAAAAGCGTGTTGCTGTTTTCAAAAGAAAACAGAACTGCAGCAATAACGGTTGTCAACATTATTATCCGTTTTCTTTTCCAGAAACATTGGTAAATTAAAGTTAGTGTGCTCAAATCATTCAGACAAATGTGCTGCATACCAATAGTGATTATTACAGTCACACAATATCATATCCAGTCAGGGGGTAACATGTGAAGTGCCAGAGTGCAGTTTGTAGTGAACCTTGGCATGTCTCAGCAGCAGCCCTACCAACTATATTATGCATCTTACGATGGAAGTGAAGTAAGGCTCAGTAATGGATCATAACACTGATCAAACACCAAAAACATCCTCTCATCAACACATTCAATTGTGATCCTAATACCTCTGCTGTGTGAAGGTGTCCATATTCCAAGACACAGAGACTGAAGGGCCTTGTCTGAGGGCCAGTGGCTCTTGCCGTCTTTGGTGGTAAAGCACTCCACTCTCACACCACTTGGAACATGACGCAACAATAATCTGCTAACTCAACATTTCCTGTTCCTGAGAAAACGGCCTACTATACAGAATCAGGAACCAAGCACGGCGGCAGAGGAATTTGTTCTGCTTTAACGTTAGAAAGTTAAGCTATAAAAACATCTTTCAAACCACATTCAAAGAGGCCGTGTGGACATGACTGGTGGAAGAGGTTTGACCATTGGTAAATTTTGTACGTACCGCCACAACCAGAAACAGAATCCAAGCTTAATCTAATTGTTCTATTGCAGATTAAATGAAGTGGATCAGGCATGGTACTAGTATTACCATATATTTGAAAGTAAAGAGTGAGAGAGAGTGTCAGATAGCTGATATGGCCAGCCAAAGGTTTGGACACATACAGAGATGACTGCTCTTAGAATAGAAGCACATTTTGTAGCATCAAATGATAATCTGAAATACAGTGTAGACATTGACTATTGTTTATAGAAACAGCCATTTAAAGGAATATTTACATAACATTATGTTTGCTAATAGAAGTTTATTCATTTAAGAGGACAATTGATCATTAGAAAACTATTGTGCAATGATTGTAACACAGCTGAAGACACAAATACTTTCAAGGAAAAGACGAAGTAATGTATGTCCAAACCTCTGACTGGTAGTGTAGCTGCAGCTATCAGTCAGAATAGGCTGATTTTAAACTTGACCGGCTGTGACCGGCGACCAGTCTATCAGGTTGACATATGCAATTTTGTGCCAGTAAAATGTACGTTACACAGACAGTGACGTCATAGCCAAACACACATACACCTCGTCAGTATGAACTTCTCTGTAATACAAGTAGGACCAAAACAAGTCACAGAGAAAAATCTGTAGCCTTGTTATATTCTTCTGTTACTATGAACTCACAAATATCAAATCTTAGAATGTTGAAAATCCTCTGGTGTCTGTACATCTCTAATATCAAGCATTAGGGTTTGTGATTCAGGCCAGTATATAGGTGATAAACACAGAGGTCAATGACCTCTAGTTCTGTTAACCCTGGCAATCAAAAACCTGAGCCCTAACCCACAGCTGACATGCTTTTTCAACATTTCAACACAACTACAATGGACAGATCGTTTCCAGGATGATGGTCCAGGCGATGTACTGTCTTATAATGATATGACTAAAGAACAGAGAGAGAGAAGGACTTGATCCTCTACACAGTGACGATGTATCACTCGTACAGAGTTATTACAGAGGCAATCAAGGTATGGACCAAACCGTGAATCAATTGTTACAATCCTTAGGTCTTTGCTGTTTGGAATGTTTGTCATTCATTGCTAATGACAAACTGTGCAAATCCACATATATGCCATCTGTTAGACTGGCACACTTCTAAATTTCTTTTTAAAAATGCCCAGCTCCACATAGGAGGATGAGTAAGATAAAGCAGCTTACAGTGGAAAAAAAAGGCCTGAATGCTGATGATTCCAATCAGCAGTCAAAAAGAGTGTAAACAGAGGTTAGGGGGAAACAGAGCATTACTTTTTGCTGATTCAACTTTCTCAGCTGCAGTCTTACATGTTAGAGAAGTCAGTTTTAGTTCTTCTAGCAACTTTTGCATCAGATGCAGATGGCAAAACATGCTGCTGCTTTTGTTGAGCTGACAGCACCGTCAGAACCAGGAGAAATGTGACATGGGTTGCATTTTACAACTGCAGTAAGACCCCACATATTTTTCATACTGATTGTGTCTAAATTTGATGTTTTCACATCCCAAAAGTGAGATTGTAACAAATGAAACCTGAAACTCTTGTAGCCAGATATGGATGTCACGAGAACCAGTACTCTGTGTCCTCAGTAGTACTGAATGTACAGAAAGCACAGCAGTAGCTCTGACAAGCTCAGCAAACAACCTTTCAGCCTGATGCTAAATGCCAAAAAAAAGGATGTTAACATTTGCGTCTGATACAGACAATCAAGTACAAGATATGAACTAAGTGAATAAAAGCTGGTAGGTAAATGTGTCAGAGCTTTTGGAACAAAGGAAGTAAACATCTCAAACATATCCAGTGGAAAACATGTCAAGGACAAACATCCAGCTCTGAGCAAAATGAGAATTTCAGGTGGTTCTTTGGAATAGGACATGAATTCAAAGGTTGTTGATGCAACTACTAAACGTTTCTATGGGCTGATAACATTAAGCTGGTGTGAGGTGACTGCTGGACAGGTTTACTGGACTTTCCTGCATCCAGGAGAACGAATGAAAGCATGAAGTTACAACACTACACACACACAGACATGTATGTCAATCTGTAAAGGTAGGGTCCTATAAAATCCTTTTAGTTTTTTGCTAAATTTTATTTTAATCATTTTAAAGAAAAATCATTTTTATAATCAGATTGATTCACCTAAATGTTTCTTATTTTAATAATGAATAAATAAAATATAAAAATGTGTTAAATAACTGGTGTGAACCAGGATCTTGGATTGTGTTTTTATTTAAAATTCTTATTGATCACCAAACAATAAAGAACAATGACCACTTACAATCTGTTTCTCTGTGTATTTGTTGGAACTCAGAAGGTTGACTGCCTCCATGTGACCAAAGTCGATGTCATGGCCGAGCAGGAAGATGAAGAGCAGCTTGCACACATACTTCTTCTTACTGTAGCCATCCAGAGCCTTGTCCCCTTTAAATTTGGAGCGAATGTTGGCCAGCTCTTTATTGATCCGTTTGATCTCGGCTTCTTTGCTCTTACCTGACATGGGAGAGGGAAAAACACTATTTCAGCATTCAAAATATGCATGTTGAGTCATCTCCAAACCAAATGCACCAGAATAAGAGCCTCATTGATCACATCACTATCACTATCTAGCTGCAGTGGGATAGTACTGCCACAGAATCATGGGATGTATGTGACACCGTATGTGACTAGTTCAAAGGTTCAAAAGAGAAAACAACCATATTACAAAAGCCACTTAACCATTTTTTTCCTCTCTCTCTCTCAACGTTAATCTGCTGTGGGCCTTAACCTAAGCTTCCGAAAGGATGTACAAATCCTGTTGAGCCATATAGCCAAAACTTTGCCCAATGGAAAACCAAAAAACTGAAGTGAGCGGATTCCTGCAGAGTCCTACCAGTACAATGAGTCAGTATGGGTAACATGAAAGAATCTCCCTGGACTGTTAAAGGTCAGTACCTCTAGCGCCAGCACATGGTGAATGTAATTTGGTGCAGTCTATGTCCAGTCTCAAAGGCACAAACAATCAACAGTCCAACAGAACAGCTAAATATACAAAGCCGGATAAATTTGGTAGCTTTCAACAGACTGAAATCTGCTTCAACAAAGTTCTCACTCAAAAAGGTGCTTTTGCAGATGGCAGCCAGAATCAATAATTTGGTGCTGGTGGTAAAGCAGACCTTTCGTCACTTTCTTTGTCAAATAATTTGCAGACCAGTTACTCCTGTAGAGCTGACAGTGAAGCCAAGACAAACAAAAGCTACAGTGACGTCTGGAAGCAAATTTAAAACCACACATGATGATGGTTCCTATGCAGATTTCGATTTTAGCAGTTACGGACCCAAGACAGTGACTCTAAATCTAGAGTGAGCAGCCAGTGTTCCCTTTAACAATGATAAAAGCAGAGCTTTCAAGACATCAAGAGTGTAACAGTTCGAAAACATGATTTTGTATCATGATGTCACTACACTGCGGCCTGGTAGCTCAATGGGTTAAGCGTCAGACTGGGATGTAGGAGGTCGCAGGTTCGAATCCCGTCTGACTCACTATCTCCTAGTCCATCCCCACAGGTGTGTCCCTGAGCCAGACACCCAGCGCTAGCTCTTAGTAAGTCGCTTTGGATAAAAGCGTCTGCCAAGCAAACTAAAGTAAAGTAAAGTAAGTAAAGTACACTGAATTTATCACTTCAACTGAATACGATGACAAGCAAGGGTTCAGTATATATTTGTTTTGAAGGGACATGCAGAGTCGGTTGTATTTTAGAAGGGAAAACATTACTAAACTTAATAAGAGAGACAATCAGAAAATACCTTATTCACACAACGTTCTCAAATGACACTGTCTTAAGTAAGAAAGTAATACACAATAGATATTTCCATATCTATGAAACTGGAGTGAACAACTTAAGCTAAGCTACTGCTCTAATGTTGTGTTCAATAATTACTGTGTGTAAAAAGATGTTGTCACTGTTTAAAGCAAACAGACATGCAGCTACAGCACAAACTGTATATAGATAAATAAGCAGATGAAGGGTTGGCTTCCAACAGCTGGTTCCAGATCAGATCACAGTCCAAGTTAACAAAAACCTGGATTTCCTAAAATAAGTCTAACAATGACCAGTAGAACATGTTAATTCTTATTACAGTTTTGTATAGGGCTGAATTATATGATTATATAAACAAGACAAAGTGTTTCCCACCATTAACATTTTCAGGCATGAGGGCAGGTGGATTTTCTAGAGGTTTTTAATGAACACGCAAACATTTCTGCAACACAAACCCTCTAGTTGGTACTTTGCATGTAAATGTCAAACAAAATAGTGAGTGTCTGTACTCTTATGAGAAAAAATAAATGTATAAAAAGATTCATTCCACATAATAAAATATATAAAATTACAATTACAGAATAAACTCTCAAGTTGGTGAAAAGTGCTATATGGCTGCCTGTTCTATGCATTTATCCACTTATTTAGCTGTAGCTTGGTTCATCAATGTTTATTCTAAAACGGAGCAATGAACAAACACAGGCAAGTCGTAATAGCTACATTTCATGTAATGTGAAGGTCAAAAGAAAGGAAGGGGCACCCACAGTTATGCACAGCTGCAACTTGGGAGTGCAGCAATGTACATAGTAATATTGTTACTTACTTATAATAACAATAATAATAATATATCATATTACAATTACACGTGGAGCATTAACTATTTAGAGGTGGACACAGGTTATATACTGACCTATTTAATACACATCCTACAATACAATATGAGCAAAGCCTCATGTCAGTGTCACTGCCAGACCCTTAAATGTATACACAATGTGTTCCATATAGTCAACGTTATTACTAAGTGTGCCGCCATATGTTCTTACACGTCACTATCTCTTATATTGTACACATGTCTGTGATGTCAGTGTGATCAAGGAGACAGCCAACAGTCAAAAATCATAAAATCCCATTTCCTGCATCCGAGCATCAGACTCTGTTTTGTTACAGCAAGTGGTGGTAAATCATTCAAGTTACTGGCAACATACTGACAAGTACTAACTAACTGTAATAAAAATAAATAGTTAGCCGCAGAGTTCGTGGAGAAACAGACCCGTACAGCAGACTGCCGCTCTTTGCGCTGCAGCCCCGTGTCATTCCTCTACAGCCGTTACAATTGATAGTATTAGCGTTAAATCACACAAATTAGCGATTACAATGAGAACAAAATGCCACTTACAGTTTCTAATGTCCGAAATGAAAACTGCTAATCCGCGCATTCCATCTCCCTTCGATACAGCCGGCATTTTTGCAGGTTTGTGTCCTCACTTCGGCCTTATCCTTAAAAAATTAACTGACGCTGGTCAGCTTTTCACACTGGAGTGAGGTGGAAGATGGCCAATTTGACGTTTGGTGGTAGCTAGCTACTTCGCAGGTTCGCTACAACTTTATGATTTGTTACCTTGTTACTGGGTGGCTAGCTCCTGTAGCATTTGCTAGATTAGCTGGATGGCGGTGGATCAACCAGCAGTAGGATAAGTTAACGTTATCCCTGTTAACTGGCTCGTTTCCGCTGGCTATAGCAGGCTAACGTTATTTCATTCAATCCGTATCTAGCTAGGATTAGAAGCGACGCGCGTTACATCTATCGCAATAATTCACTAAAGTTTTAACCTCCTTATATTTGCTTGTCTCCAAAATAACTACAGTGAATGTGTTAATGAAAATAATGTCCGGGAATATAATGTTAAGTTACTTCGAGTCACGCACCGTAGAGCTAGCTTAACAGCTAGCTAGCTAGCAATATAATTCGGATACTGGAATACATCACAGGTTGACCGAAATAACTATGTAAAGAGCCTTAACTGGCCGTCAGTGATATCAAATAGTAGCTTTTCACGCACTAGATGCGGTAAATAGTATGTCCTGTATAACTGATGTCCGTTCTAATTCTCCAGCCTCCACTCCGTGGCTCGGATAAGGCTCGTGACAGCACAACCAGCCGCGTGAGCGCGCGACGCACAGTGCACGCGCACGCTTGTCGTGTCCTTCGACCGAGTGCACTACACTCCGGCGGTGAGTGGTGCATCGTGCTGCTATGTTACCGGCCCAGGAAGTATCTAAACTTCCACCACTTGTGGTCCTGTTTGCAAGTCGATTTTCCCTCATATTGTACATGAAAAGCATGGCCGAACATGACTGTCATCTATATCATTATACCCCGACACCACTGGTAATAGGATCTCTGATGTCACATGCGTTTACAAAAGCTGGGCTGCAGTGGAATTAAACAAACTGAACTCTCACAGTGAAGAATGATTATTAAGGGGTTATTGTAAATCTATGTACTTTCACCTTTAATAAATGGTACTATATTATTTGAGATGATAGACTGTTAATAATATATTACAAGTCATCACAGTTTATTATAAGATGATTTGATTCAATGCCTTTATTACCAATGTATATGTAGTATAGCGAAATTAGCAATATTTCCTAGAGAAGAAGTAATAAGCTAAAAGAAAACAGACCATGTTCTGTGTAAAGGCCTCAGCATATATGTAAGCAAGTCTTAAACCTCTACATGTGTTCTGCTGATAAAAGCCTTCTCACAAACAAAAGTAGGCTGTTTCCTTGTCATCTCTAGCAGTTTTGATAAGTGGCGTCAGTTTACTCTTCATAGTTTTATCTGCAGCCGACCGAGCCTCAGAGAAGTAAAGTTTTTGTCTTCCCAGGTATTTCATTTTTAATGGACGCCTGGAGTTATGATCTCTGGCATGGCTAGAATTGTTGCATCTTCTGGCACTGCTTAAAGACGTTATATGCTAAAATAAGTTGATAGTATTCACTGTCACTATAGACTTACAGATTATCTGTTTTTCTTTCCTTGTTTTATTGAGTATGTCCAGACAAAGTCAGTTTCACTTCTATTGTGCAAGGGCAAAATGTCCTTTAGCTTTTTACACAGCACATTGTGCCCATTTCCCATCTTTCTGTCCTCTACAAAAAGGTATTGCCACTTGACTTCACTGCTACTTAAGGTAGCCAAGTGAACCTTATTTGTGCGAAGTAGTACAATTGTTCAAACTGTTGAAGGTGACATGCAGCTGCAAGGTTTGGGGTAAATATCACATCACTGCTCATAGACAAACTGCAAACAAAGTAGTACTAAAGCATGTCCTGTTCATTTATGGATTAATTAAATCAGCTGGTCAGAGTGGTCTGCTGATTCTATAGAAGCTCTTGATGGAGGTCGGACTAGTGCCAAAAGTGCAGGACCCACTGTGGAATCTAGACAGACAGCTCCACTGATGGCCTGACAGTGAATGACAGCTGACTGTTTGCTTGTCATGATCCTAGTGCTGCACCGCAGCAGACAGCAGCGATTGGATTAACACATGGCGGTCAGCTACATGTAGTTTTTGGTAATCCAACTAGTCGTTTGCATAACCTGACCATGTAATCTGAATGTTCCTCAAACCCCAAACAGTTAACTCTGAAAAAAAAATGTGTGTGTTGTATTCAGTGCACATGAACTTGTTTTTATTCCAAATCATGTCTTAAATATGCAAAACAAGTAAAATCAAACCTTACTAATTTCAGCCTGCTAGCTCAGTGGTTTAAGGAATGAAACAGGGATGCAGAAGCTTGCGGTTCAATTCCCAGCTATGGCACTTAGCCTATGTATGTGACAAATTAAATTGGAATTTATTTCATCCACCACTGTGTTGTGCTTGGTTTATCTGTGTTTTCTTGCCATATGGATGTCATGTTTCCAATACTTGGATGCTTGCCTTTCAGAATTAAGTGTAAATAACAAAACCGCCTTAAAAGATGGTCAGCTTAACAGCTGATAGAATAAAAATAATAGTACGGCTCTTTTATACTTTCTAATACTAGACCGTAAGGCCCACTTTGACCAATGACTGTCGGTGAAAAATGCGTCACGTGACGCATTCGGAAGTTGCAAAAATGCGGTTTGGAAAAAATTTGTTTCACTTAAATTCTTTGTTGTAGTTTTCTATGTTTTTTACTTTATTGTTTCTGTTTCGTAGATCGAAGAGAAATAATGTCTTTCTCAGTACGTCCGGGTTTTGATTGAGCGGAACTGCGTCATTAACACAGAGGCGGTGTCTATGGTCATAGCCAATCAGAAATTGCAAGCTTGCTGTCGTGGGCGGACTCGGACTAGACTTTGAAACTCACGCAGTCGGACAGAAGATCGAAATGGCGGCGCCAGCAGAGAGGATGGAGGTAAGGGCTTTCTTCAGGACATATAACAATACACCAATATTCTTTTTTTCTCGCATTTATCACACTGTTATTTTTCAAGGTAACACGTTATAAATTGTTAGGAATAGGGATTATATAGGTTTGTGTCCTTACCTAGGCCCTACGTACTCATGCATCCATTTTAACGTAGCTAACGTTACTTGGATGAAATGCTACCGTTGCCGCTCATTCATTTAACGGCGCATGTCTTTCAGAGCTAAAATGTTCCTTTAACCATTTAAACCACTACTAGTGTATTTGGGAGTTTACGAGAACGGTTACCTTTAAAAGGCCGACAGAGTGAGCAGTTACGTCGTTTTAGCTAGTGCCATAGCCGGCCGGCTGCGTCTCCTGTGTCTGTAGGACCGCATGGGGACAAACGTGTTAGCTTAACACCAGGTCGGCTAACGTTAGCATCAGTTCAGTTGCGTGGATGCTTAAGGTCTCCCCTAAGTTACCGGCGTTTGCTGCTTAAGACACATGGTTTTTGATTCTTGTTAACACAACTCCTCATCAAAATGTTGCAAATTTAAGGTTATATTGTGTTCATGGCCGAAACGTTACGTTAATTAAGGTTACGTTAATTAGTGACAAAGCACGTAAAAACGAGTGCAGGTAGGAGAACTTGCTAGTTTGGATCTACCGCGTGTACAGGCCCGGCACTTTGATGATTCTTTTATCGCCACAGTGACTAGTTTCGAAACACCAGAGGAAGGCTAAGATCACTTCGGTACCATCAACCATGTGCTCTACTCTTTGTGTCGGTGGAAAGACTGGCCGTGTCCACATCAAAGCAGCCATAGCCCCTACGCGCTAATTTACAAGCAACCCTTTGTATTGTTCACTGGTTATTGTCATATCGAAATGTTGATTTTTTTTTTGTAATTACGGAAATATTTTTAAAGAATACAGATACAGTTTTTTGGTATTAACTTTATTCTGAACACAACATCTTGCGATGTCTCTTGCAGGATCTAAATGATCAGTTTAATGTGGTGATGAAAGACATTAAGTAGTTTGAACCTTGGTATAAGTGCAGTTATAGGGAGAAGAAAGGCAAAAATGTAATCTGTAACTACATTACATGTTATCGCATTTGTCTGCATTTACTTGTAATGTGATAATATAATTGAGAAGTGGTGTGACATTTAGTTTTTTAGAAAGCTACTCCCAGCTCTAACTCTGTATGTGTGTTTGTGTGTGTGTGCGCGTGCCTGTGCATGCGTGTGTGTTCGTTCCTGTTAAGGTTTCTCAGGGGGAGAGCTCAGCCAAACCTGCAGCTGAGGATATGACATCAAAGGACTACTACTTTGACTCATACGCCCACTTTGGCATCCATGAGGTAGTTTAATTTCAGCTCAAAAAACAGACTTTATATTGAACTTAATGTGAGCTTGCCAGCAACTTTTGTTTACTCCGCTCCTGTTATTGGACAACTTTTCCCACCACTGTAGGAGATGCTGAAAGATGAAGTTCGCACTCTGACCTACCGGAACTCCATGTTCCACAACAAGCATCTGTTTAAGGACAAAGTGGTGCTGGATGTGGGCAGTGGGACGGGCATCCTCTGCATGTTTGCTGCCAAAGCTGGGGCCAAGAAGGTTATAGGGGTAAGTTGAGAAGAAGAATCCACTTTATTGTCATTGATACATTTTTTACATGTTAAAGAGAAAATTGTCTTCCCCTTTGACCCATCCCCCCTTGGGGGGAGCAGTGGGCAGCCACAGGCGGCGCTTGGGGCCTCTTAGGGTCACACCTGGTATGGCGGGGTGGGCTGGGTGACACAGCTAGGAATCGATCCTGCAATGTCTGCATCCCACCCAGCCCTATGCTTTAAACCGGAACAGATTAATTTGTGTGGTTTTTGAGATTTGTTATATTAATAAAAGCATCACCATTTGGTACAGTTCAAACCCTTTATGTAATTTGTGAAATCAAACATGTTTCTTTGGCTCTGACCTAACAGATCGAGTGCAGCAGCATCTCAGATTACGCTGTGAAAATTGTCAAGGCCAACAAGCTGGATGATGGTGAGTGGGGTTTCTGGTAGAGGTGGGATCCTTGGAGACGCCACTGAACAATATTATGGCAATGCTTAAGAAGTATTTCAATACGATATATTGTGATTATCATGTTTTGTTAAATTGCAAATTATGCCCATAAAGAAACTTGAATACATTTAAACTAATAAAGTCCTCAGTCTTTAATGTCAATCATTTTTATCGCTGTCTGTTTTAGTTTATTCTAATTTAACTGAATGCGAATATGTGGACTGCTTTGCAGTTAGAATTATTTTGAAGAGTGAAAAGTTTGATTTGTATTTTTAAAAGGTGTATACAAAATAACAATATTTGGTGTCTAGGCGGCGATACAATATCGCCATACTATGCTTTGGGTTTTTTTATTAAGTTGTGATATATCTTCTCATTTGTGTCTTTAGTTGTGACCATCATCAAGGGGAAGGTGGAGGAGGTGGAGCTGCCTGTGGAGGGAGTGGACATCATCATATCAGAGTGGATGGGTTACTGCCTCTTCTACGAGTCCATGCTTAATACAGTAATTTATGCCAGGGACAAATGGCTGGTATGTTCTGGGTTCTTCTTAGTTGCTATCTGTTGTGTTGGTTTGTGGTTAATATTTACACACATGTCCATCCTACTTGAATTTATTTTACCTACACTGGTTAATGTCATGGCTGTCAACCTGAGTTAGTTCAGCGCTGTTCTAAAACAAAGCTGATTCAGCATCTAGGACCCAAATAGATAATTTTTGTGTTCAAAAAGAGTAAGCATAATCCTGTTATGAGAGCCTGACACATTCGCTGGATCTGTTGACTGTTGTAAAGGTCGTATCATCTTCTGATGTGACATAGCTAGACTGGATAACCCTTTTCCCTCTTGTCACCCTGTGACAGAAACCAGATGGACTCATTTTTCCAGACAGAGCAACCCTCTATGTCACCGCCATTGAAGACAGGCAGTACAAGGACTACAAAATCCACTGTGAGTAGTCTGTCACCTGTTTCAGTGGAAGTCATTTTCTTAGTTTCTCTGGTGTGGGACTTTAAACCTGAACACCACTGACTGCTTTTTGTGCCTTTGTTTTGTATCAGGGTGGGAGAACGTGTATGGGTTTGACATGTCATGTATCAAGGAAGTGGCAATTAAAGAACCTTTGGTTGATGTGGTGGACCCTAAGCAGCTGGTCAGTAGCGCCTGTCTCATCAAGGTGGGTGGAAAAGGAGCTGGTTCGAGACTTTGATACCTTTTGGCTGCTTTTGTGTTTCTGGAAATTGAACATATTGGGCATGACTGTTTCTTTAGGAGGTGGACATCTACACAGTAAAGGCAGAGGACCTGACCTTCACCTCACCGTTCTGCCTGCAGGTGAAGAGGAACGACTACATCCATGCTCTGGTGACCTACTTCAACATCGAGTTTACCCGCTGTCACAAGAGGACCGGCTTCTCCACTAGTCAGTCTGCTCTCACACAACACAACTCTGTATTTTCAGAAGCATGTGTAGCATATATTTCGGTTTTATGCTATATATTGTCTACACACAGCATCATGGGCGCAGTGTGTTAACGGCGCAATAGCAGCAGGATTTGTCTAACATTGTGATCATAATTTCAGGGCAGCTTTTCTAAAAAAAATGTTTTATGTTGCAGAAACAGCTTTCTACATTTAATTAAAACTCAAAGGTTATGTGTTCTGGTGAGAATAAACTCTTGTTCTGCGTGTTCTAGAGTAGCGTTGTGTGCAGCATACTGCAGTAACCTTTGCTGACATGCCACCTCTCCCAGAGGTGCAGCCTGTGACCCACAAATTTCCCACAGTACATCATGTCTGATATTTCATAGTCATTTGTTTTGTGTGCTTAGTTTTCCATTGTGAGTGAGGCATTGTATGTTGGCAGAAGTTTGCGGTGATGGGACAAAAGTGGTGAGGATTGGTTGAATTAACATTGTTGCCCCTTCCTTAGGCCCAGAATCTCCCTACACCCACTGGAAGCAGACTGTCTTCTACCTGGACGACTACCTGACTGTGAAGACCGGTGAGGAGATTTTTGGCACCATCAGCATGAAGCCAAATGTCAAGAACAATGTAAGCAAAGCTCTTCTTTAGTGTGCCTTTTATTAGAAGCACACTGCTTCCACTGCACATGCTTGCTGTGTGCATCTCGTCTGACCCACTGCTGTGTTGGTTTGCAGAGAGACCTGGACTTCACCGTAGACATCGACTTCAAGGGTCAGCTGTGTGAGATGTCGAAGACGTCAGAGTACAGGATGCGTTAGAAGCCCCCCCCCCATCTCTGTCCCCCCTCGTTAGTCTTTAGAGGACATGATACGGTTTGACTGGGAGTCTGTACAATAGTTTGATTCTCCCCGCAGCAACATTTTAAAGACTTTTTTTTGTTATTTTCCTGTTTAAACATTAACAGTATTTAAAAGTTTTTCACATCATTGGGCTCAAAGTCAGTGATGTGGTGAATCCGTTCACTTGACAGAATATTTTTTGGGCATGTGCCTGGTGTCTTTTCCTGGGTTTCCTGTCTTTTGCATGTCAGATCCATGTAGACACAAACAGCCCTGCTGACACATTGACATGTGTACATAGTATTACTGTTTGTACTGTACTTTAGCCCTGAATATGTTACGTAACATGCCACAACTACTGCGCTCGTGTCTGTTTGGATGTAGCTGTAGGCATGTGGCTCCTTGGATTTTTCTGTGTACTCAAGAAACCCTGCATCCTGCACTTGTGTGTACTAAGATAAGAGAAACTATGTAACTGACAACAAAAGGCAGTGTTCAGAAATATTAAAAAATCATAATTCACCAGGTTTGTGTTGGCGTGAAAGCAGTTCGGCTTCTAGGCTTACACAATAGAAATAGTAGAATGACAGTGATGCTGAGTAACATTAGACTGCTGCAGCAAACACTAAGGTCACTGTAATGTCAGTTTCACTGTGCAGTCCTGCAGCTCCAGGAAGCAATACTGCTCACACACTCCTGTGCTATATTATGTAAAATAACATCCATATCACCAGGAAATGAGAGATGAGGACAGTGTGCAGCCATATCACTTAGAAATAACTGTATGTACTCAGCCTGCTGTCTACTTAGTTTATTTTCTCACCAAATCGGCATGAACATGCACCACCTGATTAGTTGGTGTGTGTAGTGTGGAATTAGACCACTATGCACACAGCTGATCTCATTGGTCTACATCAACAATCCATCATTACACTTTGATCAGATCCAACTGTTGTAAGTTTAGTGCAAGACCTGCTAGTACCAGATAGTGAAGTCTGGTTCCTACTCTTTTTGAAGATACAGTAGTAATGTTGACAGTCTGGCACACAGCTCTGACTCGCCACACTCTGATTTGTCTATTTTGTATTTTTTGTTTTCTCTCTGCTGCTTTTTAAAAAAAACCTAATAAACAGTAAATGTAACATTTGTGTATGTGCTTCAAAGTGTTGTGAGTAGTTTACAGTTCTCACAGTTTTCAATCAACTCACCGATGTGTCTGGCCTGTTCTTGTATACGGAAATGATATCATTTGATGCTTTCTATCTGGATAGAATCAATCCTTGTTAACAGTAAGCCTGAGTCTTTTAGAATAAGGGAAACTCGTATAACAAAAAAAAATCGTGATGCACTTGGGCGCACACACAACTTCGTCACACGTGTTTATTAGATGCTATATAAAGTTCCTGTAAACCTTTACATAACATAGAGTAAATACATTGTATCTAGACAGAATATGTATGCCCTGAATGGAGAGAAATACTACTAATCTCAGTTTTGTCAAATCCAGATATCTTGAACTGCACTAGTTTAATTCAACTTTATTTATATAGCGCCATTTTACAACAAAAGTTATCTCAAGGCACTTTACAGTGTAAGGTTTAAGACC
>JAUMHF010000025.1:919371-943409 GCA_032359275.1 Microctenopoma steveboyesi
TCTACTCAGGTTTTAGGAGGAACCTTCATTCTGCAGCAGACACCAGGTTCATTCAGAGAGACACAAACATCAAGAACCAACTCTGCTATATTCAATATTCATGAAGTAGACTTTGAAAGAGAGAGGTCCTACCAGTGTCAGTACCAGATAATGGTCTCAGGTCATGACTTTGTTTCACCGCTAAGCAACTCTGTCAAAATCACTGGTAAGAAAAACATTCACAAATTGTAAAAATTCACTTTTCTCACAACTCATTCACTTTTCTCACAAAACTTACAGTGTTGCCCTAAAAACATCGGTACATTGGCTGTGTAAGAAAAGAAAACATTTTTTTTATGGTTATAGCTCAAATGGAGCCACATAGGTATTGGCATTGTATGTATACTGTATGTAAAATAAGGACAGATTTGTTTAGATTATTCATTTTCAAATAAATGATTGAACATTCAATTCAATTAATTTATATAGCGCAAATTCACAACAGAAGTTACTTTACATTGTAAGGTTTAAGAAAAAATAGGTAAATACAAAATATTATAGGAACACTCCCACTTGTGCAAGCACTAAGGCGACTATGAGGCAGCTAACTGTATAATCTGATTACATCAATATTGTTTGTTTTTTTTATATCTAGTATTGCTGCAGAAGCCCAACATCTCCCTGACATTTCATGATGGAGGGCAGGTTCTGTCTACCGTAGATGCAGAGGTCACCAGAGGTTCCAGTTTTGTCATCACCTGCTCTATGAACTCCAAATATCGTGATGGTCGTTTCTTTCTCATCTTCTCTGGCTCCAACATCATCGACACCAAGTCAGCAGTCAACCACTCAGCTTCCTTTAACTTCCCTGTGGCTGAGTATAGACACCAGGGCAACTACAGATGTGTGTATGAAGCCACACTCTCAACACGGGAATTAAATTTCACTGAGACTGAACCCATTAGTGTCATCATAAAATGTAAGTAGACTTTGAGGTTTTGAGACTTTTGAGACTAGAGTGTCAGATGTTCGAAGGGGAATTGAAGGATGGACTCAATAAGCAGACCAGAACCATAGAGTAAAATAAGAATGGCAGAATTTATTATTATTATTAACTAATTCAAGGTGGGGATGAGAAAATAGAGTTAAAATTAACTACACGCTAGACCAGTGGTCGGCAACCTTCAGCATTAAAAGAGCCATATGGGCCTGTTTCCAACCATATAAAATTCATAAGGAGCCACAAAACCAGTTTGCATGCCAAGACTTCTCTAGGGGCCCTGTAATGGACTGGTGTACCCTGCATCTCGTCCGAAAACAGCTGGGATAGGCTCCAGCACCCCCCCCCAACCCCACTGCGGATGAAGTGGAAGGTAATGGATGGATAGACTTCTGTAGGGTGTTGGATGCGGATCCAGTGGCAGCCGGGATTCGACCCTGCTACCTTCTGTATTCTAGTCTGGCGCTTAACCCATCTAGCTACCAGGCCGCTTGTGTTGTGGTGGCCACGGCCTCTTTTTGGGTGGGTTGTTGTCACCTTTGGCAGTCATAATCCCCCCTTCCGCAGGGTGATCGTTACCTAAATAGTTGGTGTGTTAAGAATTCTCTAGGGGGTTGGATGCGGATCCGGTGGCTTGTAGCCCACTTCCCTCTTTGGAGGAGGCTCTCTTTGCCCTGGTTGCCTTCTCAAGTTCAGTGTTGTGGCGGCCATGGCCTCTTTTTGGGTGGGTTGGTGTCACCTTTGACTGTCACAATCCCCCCTTTCACACAGTGGTTGTGATTGTGTGCTGAGGCCTCTTCTTCTTTTTTAGCCTATATGCATGGCTTCTCTTGCAAAGAGGTCTCTAGCAATCTTCATGGCCCCTGGCTCCTGACTGGAGATTGAGGGATTTTGAGCCCCAGCCTAAAGCACTGTGTTGCTTTGTGGTATTGGGGTCTTCTCCTATATCCGAGTCCTGTAAACCATTTTCTCCGACCTTTGCGTTGTCAGATGCTCACAACCCCCAGGCTTTGGGGTACAGTGAATGGGAGTGTGCTGCCATTCAGTATAGCTCTGGCCGCCCGAACGTTCACTGGCTGTATGAAGGCAGTTTTTGCCCCTCTTCTTTCCAGGTCTGAGCTATAACCTCGGTCTTCTACGTATGGCTCTCCTATATTTTGTATTGAAGGCGGTTAGGCAGTATAGCGTAGGTCTATGGTAAAGATTTTTGCACCCCAAAGGAACAGAGGGAAAATCACTTGACCTCTCGGCCGTGGTAAATGAGAGACAAAGCATGTTTTAAAATACACTTGATTAAACACAGTACTCACAGTCTCTATAATGTATAGATAATTTATTTAGATGTTTTTCAAAAAAAAGATTTTGTGATTCCTATCTTCTTCTGCTTACATTTCCCCTCCTAAAAACAATATTGAGAAATAACATCTGACACTTTAGTAACGACATGCTCTAGAATAGCAGCACATGATGTTTTAAAGAATCATCTTTTTTCTCTTTCTAGTTCCTTTGTTACTGCTGGTTTCTTCAGTAGCTGCTGGGAGTCTGCTGCTGCTTCTGTTGGTCTTGTTGGTGGTCTGTCTGGTCTGCAAGAGGAGGAGGATACAAGACAAGCAGCCTACAACTATCTTAAATCAATGTTTGTGCTTACCAGAGTTTCCGCATTTATATACACATTTTCATCAATGCTGAAGTCTTGTATTCACATTTTCTGCTTGTTTGTGTTTCAGATAAAGACACGGACTATTTGAACATCAGTCAACTGAAAGTCAAAGAAAAAGAAGGCACAGTGGAGGAAGAGGAGTTTGATTATTATGATTATTATGAGAACATAGATCCTGTTGATACTATTGGAATAGGCGTGGAGGTCAATTTACATGAAGGACAACAGAGACCAGAAGAAAATGAGGATATTTATCAAAACATTTAGGTTTCTACATTGATCATTATAGGTAGAGTCCAGTGAACAGTACATATCATGTGATATGATTAGTTTTAATGCTGTGCTGTGTGTCTGAAGTATAACGTTTCTTTGGCATAAAAATCACCCTCACAAGTGTTTGGATGGTGGACTCTAGAATGTCAGTATAAGAAAAACATAATTTTAAACTGTATTTCTATAATCCTCAATTTCTGTTTCTGGTTTGCCCCTTATGGTTGGCGCTGTACATTTTAGAAGCTGATCAGTATTATTGTCTGATTTGCATCACAACAACTTTTCTGTCATTACACCTGTTTGTCTCTCTATTTGTCACAAATGTTGATTAGTGACACCAAGAGGTTTCCTTCCTGCGTTGCTCATTGAGCTCCCATCTACCTGTGTCTGTTTTGGGGAGGAGAAAGTAATGATGTAAATTTTGTCTGCTAAAAGGCCAGACTCAGCAGAACATGGTAGATCATTCTTTTGTTGATTCTTTTTTAAAAACAGTGTTTTGTTGTTACCTGCTAACATGTTAACACCTGTAACATACAACAGTTGTAGCCGAAACATGTTAGCAGGTAACAACAAAGATCATTGTTGAACTGCTCACTCAGTCTGGTGTTGGTATGATAACATCTTTTTCCTGGGTAACTATAGTGACTTTTTGGTTTGTTTTGTTTCAGTATTTGTAAATCAGCAAATGTACATATTCTGTCTTGAAAGAAACTATATTGTTTGTTTTGCTTTGTTTTTGTTTCATTTGTGTGTTTAATTTAAGACTAAAAATAAACTAAATGAATGAGATGTAAAATGCAAATGAGTAGGGCCAAATAAGTGTATACTTCTGCCTACTCCTTTTCCTACATAAGAATTAGTTAATAGGTAATGATGCTGAATTCAAACTAATATTTTGACTAGTACACGGCCCAAGGAGGGGCTGAATCACCTATTTATTGTGGTTAAGAGTAAAGGTAGGTATGGAGTCACAGACATAAACCTCATGGGTTTTTTGAGAGGAGGGTTTTTGTGTGCTCTAGTTTGATTGACAGCCAGGGTAAGTGAGGTTAAGATAGGATTAGTTTAGGATTAGATACACTGGCATAGAGTCATATAGTACATTCAAACACGATACATATTTATTTACTTACTTACATACACGTATATAATAAAACAGAGAATTATCCAAAGATTAGTTAACAGAAATAACTTAATCCAGATACACTAGGCAGTTAAAATATGGACATATTATGGAAATATCCTAAAAAAAACAGTTCAATTTTATTATTAAATACTACATCTAATAAAACATATATCTTTAAAGATCCAGTGTGATGGCTGTGGAAGGTGGTACCACCTGAAATCTGTTGGGAAGCCTGATGGAGACTTTTCCTGTCATGATTTTAGATAATAAAATTCTAATATTGTATATAGTTATTAAATATTTATTCATTGTCATTATAAGTAAGATTTCTGAACATTTCAGGAAGATGCACTGACACATATCCATACCCAAAGACCCTCCTCACAGTTCTTGGGTTGTGTTTGAGCTTTTAAATGCCATGGGAATATTTACTTTACTCTTGCTTGTTACACTGCCACAGTATACAAAGATAATCTCGCTGCAGCAAGAGCGGGCACCACTGTGAGCCTGTCTCCTGCATAGAGCCGACTGGAGGAGGACCTGTGCCTGTTAGACCCGGACACAAGGCCCTTCCCCAGCTTTCAACTCTCCAGTTTTCACGTTTCATATACTGATGTAATCATAACAAATTTAGTAAATTGCGTGTGCATGAAACCTTAAGAAATTAAATCTTTGGGGTAAAGCAAAATTAGCTTTGCCCTAGGTGAACCAATTTATGAAAAGCTTCAATGCTTAAAGAAAGCCTCATGTGGCAATCACTGAGGTCTATCGGCCTTGCAAAAGAATATCTCGGTTACAGTATGTTAGGATAGCACAATCACATTATAACACATTACTTTTAGTGTTTGAAAGAAAAAATAATCAGAAGTGATTTTAGAGTTAAAATGGCTCCAGTATTTTCTGACTGCAGAGAGCTGGCAGAAGCCGTGGTGGTTGATTCACTCCATCCACTGAGGTTTGTTTGAAGTCAGGATGAACGGGGGTGACGTTTTTGTCAGGTGAGCATATCAGCTGGACGCAAGGAAGGGTCAGGATTGGTTAGGACAGGACATAAACAGGAAGTCCATCAGGTTGGATGTAGGTGAGAAATGTCACAATCTGACTGGGTGATGGAAATGTGTGAGTTGCTGCTACTGAGGTGCAGTTCCTCATCTTAGTTTCTATGCTTTCTCCGGTCCAAATTGGACTCCCAGGAAGCTGGCTTTGGACAGAGCTTGGGATTCTCAGCACACAGGGTGTTACAGCAAAGGAAAACACATTGTTTGTGAAATTAGATGCGCCTTCCTAACCCCTGGTACTATGAAGCTTTGACACATGTAGATCAACTATCAGTCAAGGATGCGGGAGCTCTGTGTTTGCTCAAATAATACATCTGTACATTTACACAAAGCCTGTGTTTATATTGTGATCAAAGCCATTAAACCACAATTTGTGATACTGCTGCTCAGAGACTAGAAGCACTTAAGTCAACAGATGTATTATCACTGCAGTCTTTGCAGCTGTGTTTGCTTCCTTTTGATAGTCTAAATCTAGATGTGTGCAAATGCAGTATAAAGTGGAAGAATTCACATTTTACCTGATGCAGAGGAGTATTGCCAAGCAAATCTAGTGAGGTTTTAATTTGAATCAGCTTCTGTGAGATGGCCCTTAACTATAGATATACTGTAGATAGTGGTTTAGATATAGTACATAAAAAGCATGTTTGATTCATACATTCAATATAATATTTTTAACTCGATTTGTCATTATCTTGAGAAACTCATTTTTAAATTACCCATTTTCCCAGCTTTCTTTCAGCATGGTAAATGGACAGCCATAAGTACCAATGGAGAGAGTAGGCTAATGACTTAACGCTAAAAGATCAACACAAAACACAATCAAAATAATTTACCATTGAACCATGGAAATATTCTTGTTAACACGCCAAAAGGAGGTTTGTATGGGGGTGTGGTGGCTGTCATTGGCAACTCTCAGAAAGAAGGACCTTGCCTCAAATCCATGTGCTGATTCCAGGAATGTCACTAAGCCGGAAAGACAAGAAAGGAATTAGGAAACATTTCTCCAAACCTGAATTTGTTGTTCTTTGAAAATAAAATAACAAGGCATTGACCTTTCATAAATTATCTCATGTACAGCACTTCTGGCAGCTTTCCTTCATTCTTTCTCTCTCTGGAAGATCCCCTGCCTTTGGCTAAACCCGCCCATGTTACGGAAATGACCTGAGCACCTCCCCGCTGCTGCACTCAGACGGTGTTTCAGAGAACCTGTAGGACTACTTCTGTGTAAAATGCAGGGTCCGTTTCTGTGGGTGGAGTTGCACCTAACACACCGACCGACCAAGAGATATTCGGCCAGAAACACACAAACACGCACAGGATGAAGGCGCTGGAGAAAGAGCGGGACGGAGATAAGGGAACAGCTGGAAGTGAGAATGATCAGGTATGTGCGCAAGATGAGTCCGGTCACCAGGGCACCACAAGACCGTACAAGAGTTCTTTTAGAGTCTTTTGTCCCACATTTAGTGGTGGAGGAAGTGTCTACCTGGGGCAAACGTCAGACCACACAGGGATTTAGATTATCTTGTGGGGATCTGTTCAGTCAAATCGGGAATGAAGCAGGAAGCGTGTGAAATGGACCCGAGCTGGTGATCGGTCCTGTATCTCCCTAATTACAGCTATTCTGTGTTAAAACGTCTCCGGTAGCAAAAAGAGTCATGATTTGTGTCCGTGTCCCCGATGTTTGGGTTTGTAAACGTGACGCTGCACTACAGTTGTTTCAATATTGCTAAAACACATTTCTTGAAACCTCGAGCAATTTTCTTCTTCTCTCGAAATCAGTTATCCTGTGTTTAAAAGCAAACAATGTGTCCACATGACACACACAGTAGCAATGTAAAAATGAGATTAAAAAACATTTTTTTATCTGAAAACTGCATAACTGCTCAATCGAAGTCATGCTGTGGTGTCCTTTACAGTAAAAAGTCACTAAACCAAATATTAATTCCACCCACGCTGGATTTGTCGTGGATGGCTTTGTTTTGATGAACCATGTGAACAATGAGTGCTTCTTGTGGGGAAAGGTGTAGTCCATCCTTCCATTCTCATTAGTTCGTCTTTCAAGTCTACTCTTTCAATACTCTTAGGGTGAATAACGTATGGTGTGTCAGTGTATCACAGTGTGAAATACGTTCATTTCAATTGATTTTGAAAAAAGTGTGTTTTAATGAAAATCTGAGTTTAGGGCGCTTAGAATGTGGTTCAGAGAATGGTGATTAGTGTTTTACCAATTGGGAGAATCTGTAATAAATGGTGCATCATTCGCCACCACAGGTGTCGGCACAGGGCCTGACGGCGTTCATATAAAAATGTACACATGAAGAAATACAACAGTCAGCTCTGTGTCAACATGTGAGGTAGTGAACACACCTTATTAGCCAATTGCGACCTGTTTTCTAAAAGTTTTGCTTTATTTATTGACATCATGATCACAATCAAAATTAATTTACTGCTCCGATTTTTCATGAGCTGAACTCAAACATATGAAAAATGTACTACATACACAAAGACCTATGACTCTCTCAAATATGTCTACGTATGTTAGTGAGCACTTCTCCTTTGCCGAGATAATCCATCCCACCTCATAGGTGTGGCATGTCAAGGTGCTGATTAGACAGCATGTGCGTTATCATGGATGGATTATCTCGGCAAAGGAGAAGTGCTCACTAAAACACACATGGACAAATTTGAAAACAATATTTAAGAGTCATAGGTCTTTTGTCTAAACTCAAACATTATCAGATGTTTGAGTTTAGCTCATGAAAAATGGGAGCAAATATATATTTTTGTTCAGTTTATCTATTAAATGTATCTTTACACTACAGAAGAACTGTACGGAGGTGTTACCGAGTAATTCCTCTCTTTCTTCGTTTGAGGACTGCACAGAGTACATACCAAACACATCTCATTTTGGCCTGTCATCCGTTTAAGTCATGGAGTTAGTCACAGATGATCTGTTTGTCATAATAACTAACAACCTGCTGATTTGTGCTTTAAACTGTACTAACAGCACTGAACTCACACTGTTGGTGATGTAATGTTTGCTCTTATATACACATCCCCCAACACCTGAATCCAGATAATTTAGCCAACTGATTACAATCCACCACACACTCACACATGCATAACTAATTTTGTTCCCCCCTGGTGTTTTACCAAACGTATGACGATTAAAAAAAAAACATTTATCAGTGCACCGACTTGTAATAAAGCAACTCTCAGTCCCACTATATGCCCGGACAGTCTGTTGGTGCTCTATGTAATTTTAAAATACCATTCTGGAGACTCCCTGGGAGACCTGTAAGGCATGATCTTTACAATCTCTGCCACTTCAAATATTAATATCTGAAAAACAAAAATGAACATCCATTCAAATTATGGTGGTTAGGGCCTAACTGTTAGGCCATAATAACAGAATAGCACACTGCCATCTTTAATTTAAGGGTTTTGGAAAATGCTAAATGAACCATCTAGAAAATAAAGCAAATTTAATATATGGACCCCAAAATTAGAATTAATTTCTTGTCAGTTGTATTATTCCTACATCGAAAATAAAGTCCTTGGGTGTGAGCTGTGTTTGGTATTAACCTTTGATTAACTGTTATCATAAGCTGACAGAAAGCCATCATTGGAATGAAAAGCTAAAACAAATCCATAAGTGAGATGGAAAAAAACTCTAGGTGTGGTCAAACAGTTTGGTACATTCTTAAAAATAATAAGAAGAATCCACTTTATTGTAATTAAATACATTGTTACCATAGAATTTGTCTTCTGCATTTGACCCATTCTCTCTTAGGGGGAGCAGTGAGCAGCCACAGGTGGTCTTGCTCAGGGACACACCAGGAACGGAGGATGGGCTGGGTGCCGCAGATGGGAATCGATCCTATCTCTGCATCCTAGCCCTCTGCCTTTACCACTGAGCTACTAGGAACATAATGTCCACACTCCCAAGTGAAATAGCCAAAATACTACCAAGATTTGCTACAAGTTATGAAAATGTATTATGTAGTTTATGGTGTTAGTTTGTCCAGATGTTTTTGAGACTGCTTTGAGAGGCTCCACCTGGGGAAACCTTTTAAAATAGATGCAGAAATAACAATAATTCCAGACACAAGGATACAGGTCTTTGTGGAAAATCAATCACATTTTTGAAGATCATTGGTGCACCTCTGCCCTCTCTTTAGGACCTGTACTCCTCAAGGAGGACCTGTACTCCTTGTATGTGCAACATATTTGGCGAATCTGAAGCTGATTCTGATTCTGATTGGTAGAAATGAATACCACACATCATATGAATCCTGCACAGAGGCTTCGAAATCACAGATCCTACAGCTTCTTGTGCAGTCCATTATAATGTAACACTCACATGCATATGCAGCCTGATAAATATGACCTTGCACAGAACGCAGATATTAC
This sequence comes from Microctenopoma steveboyesi, assembly GCA_032359275.1. Classification (NCBI taxonomy): domain Eukaryota; kingdom Metazoa; phylum Chordata; class Actinopteri; order Anabantiformes; family Anabantidae; genus Microctenopoma; species Microctenopoma steveboyesi. The sequence continues at coordinate 928,881 of JAUMHF010000025.1, forward strand.
AATCTTGCCTCCTAACAATTACACTCTTTTGCATCTCAAGTGTAAATGCAATTAAGTTTTTGTTGGAATTGTAAAACACACATTGGATTCTGTTCAGTATTATGTTAATTGCAACTTGCCATCGTCAGCATTTCCTCGGGGACTTGATGTGAAAGCCAGGGGGGACAACAGGATGGCCATCCTGCAATGACAACTTGGGGACTCCACAGGGTTTATAAACGTGCTACTGCAACCAGACGCTCAGAGATTTAGGGGAAAGGTTTGTTTGTTGTTCTTAAACAGGGGACTGGTGTTCAGGTTGAGTAAAAGAAAAATATTTTAATATTAATATATATTCCTTAAAGAGCTAAACAGCTGTATATATCTACTATAGTCATTCGCAATATTATCAGAAATACACTGTATTTCTCATTAATGAATAATTAAAAAAGAAATGTGGTAATATCATCTGATGCCAAACATTTGAGTGGTAGTACATAAATACTGTATATGTATATAGTATATTTCTCAAATCTTATAATCAAATACTACTAAGGTTGTCTGATGTGTACTTAATCAGGTAAATTTACAAAACAACTGCTGTTATTATGTGACAGCCAATTAAGTTTCTTAAATACCAAAAACTGAACAAATATCTTTGCAGGACATCCGGTCAATATCTAGGTTGCAGTTTAAAAAAAAGCTTTGTAAATACACTTTTGCCATTGCTAAAAGTAGACACTGCTTGAATCAGCAGTTGGGTTCGGAAGAGTGTGTGCAGGCTGCCTAAATTTGCTTACTCTATTTACTTACTCTCTTCAACCTGCATGAAATGTAACACTGCTGCTATATGTGACACAAGAGCTGGCTATGGTCTGAGCTTTGTTCCAGCTCTCCAACCAATCAGAGTGCAGAAGTTGTTTTGCGTTAACTGATCCTGGAAGGGTGTGGCCCAGTACCTGGATTTTATTTCCTCTACCTGGCTGAAAGTAGCATCAGTCTTAGTGATTTCCATCTCACTTATTTGTAGAGAGATTTGACACACAGTTTGGTCAAACGAGTAAAAAGTCTAACTTCAGTCAGGTGGATCTTTGTCTTGTAATAGGATTCTTCAGCATTTTGATTACAAGATAGTTTTGCTGATTCAGAGATTGAATCAGAGAACTCCGTGAATATGTCAGCAAAACTTCTCCAACCATTGCACAAGTCTCACGTCACCATGTCTGACATAAGTTTACTTCTAGAGATCTCATTACCAAAAGCCTAAGATGATTTTCTACCTAACGTGGTTTGTTGTGTTCAAAGACGCTTAAAACAAAAATATATTTCATACTTTTGGTTGAAAGACAATCAGTCTTTACTTAAAGACCTGGAACTGCAAATCAGATGTTGTGTCTACGGTAAAATTGTGGTGCTAACAAAATGTTTTCCTGTTTACAGAGCTGGATTCCCAAGCTTATCAAGAAGCGAGCTTGCAGCATGTTTGTTGAAGACTCATCCAGGTAATCACGGTTTCTTTGAAGTAGGGAAAAGCTGATTTGTGAAGAATAGGTGATCAGTACCTTTTTCAACCAGATTTTGTGAATTCTGATGACCTCACACATTTCCTGCTCTCTTATCTGGACCTGTAGTGTTCTCATTCTTATTCGAAATATTTACTTGTAAACTAGTAGTCTGAGGCACAGTATGTGTTTTGTATTCCAGTAATGGGGAAAAGTGTCAATGTGGTGGTGCGCGGGACTTGCATGACTCTGCATCAACTGGAGACTCTTTTGGAGCTGCAATTATCACCCAGTGGAATAGAACGCAGCACACTTCCGAGTACCCCACGGATGCCTTTGGAGAGCTTGAGTTTGCCGGCACTAGACGTAAAAACAGTCCTGTGAGTAGCCGCTTTGAACGCACGCAAACACATCATGATTGCCACAATCATGATATTGATAATAGTGTAGTGTTAACTCAGCCAACTGCTGGTTGGTCAGCCAACATAAATGGAACCACTAAGGCCTCACTCTCAGAAGCAATCCACCCTCATCTCTGCCCTCTGCTCTGTCTGAAGTCTGAAAATCTAAATAAATGATAACCTGGATGTACAGTAGCAGCAAATTTAACATAAAGCAATGGGCAGATATCTTAAATGACAGTGTCCAACTTCCCAAACACACCCATAATTAACACTAATGACTGCATAAAGTATGGAGAATGCGACTCTATTTACTGTGCAAAAATGAAGTCTTTCAAATTTGGAGTCTGCGCACAGACATACGTCCATCAGAGCCCTGAGGTAGCTTTTTCTCTTGACTTCTCTCCTGAATACACCTGGTCCACGCAAGTTTCTCCATAACTGCAGCTGTCAATCAAAGCTATCTTTCATGACGTTTGACCCCGTTTTCAAAGCATCTAGTTTATTTACAATTATAAAACATTAATGAGAAACGGGACACCTTGAACCCAAATCAATGTGATAAGAACAACAGAATGCATCCATATTTTATACAGTCATTGATTTAAACCTTGAAAACCCATCCCTTGTAGGATGTTCAAGGATTAGGCTAATACAGCCCTTTTAAAGTGCACTAAAACTTGTTCACGTTGACCTACAGTGGTTTAGCTTCTCACTGTGCTGCGGTGATTTGAAAATGCACCCATTAAAAAATTCAAGCTGTTTCAAGGCGTAGAAAATTTCTGCATAACCGTAATCCAGCCTTTGTAGCTGGTGTAGAAAAGTACTGAAGGGTCAGATGAATAGTTTTGTTGCATCATTATAAAGAGATTTGACAAACACATTCCTCTTTTCTTATCACTTTACTTTACTTTTCTTTACTTTGCTTGGCAGACGCTTTTATCCAAAGTGACTTACAGGGAGCTAGCGTTGTGTGTCTGGCTCAGGGACACACCTGGTAGGGGATAGATTAGGAGTCAGACAGGATTTCCAATCAGAGCTATCAGAGACTGCAATTGTTCTGTCATTGTTGTTCTGTCTAGTTTCTGAGGCTATCATGTGACACGCCACCTGAGACTATCTACAACTTGATGATGAATAACTGGGGTTTGCCCTTACCCAACTTGGTGGTGTCGCTTGTGGGATGTGAAGGCCAAGATAAGTTGAAAACATGGGTGAGAGATGTCCTGAGAAATGGGCTGGTCAAGGCAGCACAGAGCACAGGTAAGGAGCTGTGGTTAGTATGTTTAGATGATGTCAGCTGACACCTGAATAATTTCAGTGTTACCAGACATTATCATAATATATTTTGTGAGGCTTGCCCTCTGAGCAGTCAGAGAACTTTAATTATTTCTGCTCAATCATCACATTTTACTTGTTCTAATTTATTGTAACTTGAAAATGACCAATACCCGAGGGCTGGGGAGAGTATAACAGAAGAAGAAGAGCATCCTGAATTATTGGGAGGGGGGCTGAGTGGAGCATGGTGAATTACTGTTGGGTTAAGGCGGGAAAGATGACTTGGAATAGTTAATAACAGATTCCGAGTTATAATGTTAAAACCTAATCAAAAAAATGTAGCTTACTATTGATATCTTTTAAGTAGGGGTGATAAAAATGTGCATTTAAACCACGCAGTGTACACCTCCACACTGATCACTTGCTCAGGTGGCAAACACTGCTGCTTAATAATCTTCACACGTTTTTTTAGAGCCTATAGTTGTTAACAATACAAACCAACTAGTTGTTCCCTGAACACAAAACCCCCACCTCTGTTTTCTCCCTTCTCAGGGGCCTGGATTTTAACTGGGGGTCTGAGGGAGGGCGTGTCCCGCTGTGTCGGCGAGGCAGTGAGGGACCATGGGGTCACAGCTCCAGTTCTCTCCCAGAAGAAAGTGGTTGCTGTTGGAGTGGCTCCCTGGGGTCTGGTAAACAACAGGGAGCAGCTTGTCAGCTCCCAGGTAATCATACAGTACAGATTCCACGAGCTTATCCTGAACTGGACCACTCTATAACCCGCATCCATTGTTCGAGTTATTTTGTTAGTTGTTTTTGTGAGGGGGTCCCAGTAGTAATAAATAACCAGTGACATTTTTATGCCGATTGAGGATTGAGGTAATCGACAGTGCAGCTAATATGAATGCATTGGCATCTATGAAAGCATTTTATGCTGTAATAAAAATCTTCAGTTGTGGTGGCAGAGTGAATGTACTCACTCATACTGACTCCTGTGTTGTTACAGGGGAGTTTTCCTGCTCGTTACTACGTCCAGAACACATCACAGGACTCCTACAGCCTGGACAAAAACTGCCAGGCATTTCTCTTGGTGGATGATGGGAGCATCGGCCGCTGGGGAGGAGAGAGAGCTTTTTGTGCCCGTCTGGAGGACTACATTTCCCATCAGCGCACTGGTATTGGAGGTCAGACAGTGGGGCATGCAGAATATAAACAAGAACCCATTTTAAACAAATACTCTGATTTATGTCCAACAAATGTCCTGTCCAGTGTTTATCACCCACCTACACGGGACCTCAGTAATCCTAAAGGTGTAACCGCTTCACATGGGTTAAATACCTGGGACCAGTCCAGTTCCCATTAAGTTGTCTGGGACCATAAGTGTGAGACTTAGAGTTATTTCCTTCTTCTTTCCACTTATCTCCAAAAACAGGGAGTGGCAACATTGAAATCCAAGTACTCTGCATGCTCATCTCAGGAGATGCCGAAATGCTGGAGGTGAGAAAAATATCTAATACACAAAGTACATAAAATATATTTGACCAAGTTGTCTAATTATGATAATTGTAATTATTTAAAAAGTGTGGCTGACATATTTCCTGGCTCAGAGATTAGACACCTCTCTGAAGAAAGGTACGCCCTGGTTGGTTCTTGCTGGTTCTGGTCCAGCTGCAGACTTAATCAGTGAGCTTCTGGCCGACCTCACATCCAACTCATCGGCCACGGAGGTGGAGCCCACTCTGTGTCTCAGTGTAGAACATCGCGAAAGAGTCCGCGACAGGATTCGGAAATACTTCCCAGCTCGAACAGATGTGGAGAAACTTGTGGACAGGGTTAGTGTGTGCGTGCGTTGGTGTGTGTGTGTGTGTGTGTGTGTGTGTGTGTGTGTGTGTGTGAACTGTGTGTAACTTTTTCTCAACACAAATTTTTTTAATGTCACTGCATCTAGGTGCTGAGTATCTGTCAAAACAGAGAACTCATCACTGTTTTTAATGGGGAATACGATGGTTCTGATGATTTCGATACACTTCTCCTAAAAGCCTTTGTTGGTGGTAAGTTATCTATCGATCGCACTGATGGGAAATATATTTAGAGCTTAATTACTACTGAAAAAGAATATTATTGTACTGCAAGGAATACCTATAAACTATGCATCACAAGTTAATAAACTGCTGCAGCAGCTACTGTAGCTTTAGGCCAATCACTCAGCTTTATTAATTCATTGTTGTACTGTTAATGTAATATCTGCATTTTATGTGTGTCTTAAGCTAGTAAACGTATCTCAAGTGATGCCAGAGAGTACACAGAAGAGCTGAAACTGGCTGTGGCCTGGAACCGATTGGATATCGTCAAAGCTGAACTCTTTAATGGAAATATTCAGTGGAAGGTCAGTGTTGGATTAAGAACCATCTGTACGCTTGGTGTACAGGAGAACAAGACGTGTCTGCATCCACAAGGCTTGAAGACTGATTTGAGAAATATACTATATACATATACAGTATATATGTACTACCACTCAAATGTATGGCATCAGATGTATATTATATCAATAATATTGTGAATGAATATTGTAGACAGATACAGCTGTTTCGCTCTAGAAATAATTAAATATACACTGAACAAAAAACGCTTTTGTTTTTGCTTATATTTTTTATGAGCTGAACTCAAACATTTTACTACATACACAAAAGACGCATGACTTCTTTGCCGAGATAATAACCTCACAGGTTTGGCATGTCAAGGTCGGACAGCTGCAGCAACAATCGGTTTGCATAACCAAAAAATCTCTGCACAAACTGCCAAAAACCATCTCAGGGAAGCTCATCTGCATGCTCGTCGTCCTCATCGGGGTCTGGACCCAACTGCAGTTTGTCGTCATAACCTACTTGAGTGGGCAAACACACTTTCGATGGCGTTTGGCATGTTGGAGACGCGTTCTGTTCACAGATGAGTCCTGGTTTTCACTGTTTAGAGCAGATGGCAGACAGCGTGTGTGGCGTCGTGTGCGTGAGCGGTTTGCTGATGTCAGCGTTGTGGATCGAGTGGCCCATGGTGGCGGTGGGGTTCTGGTGTGGGCAGATGCATTTTAAATGCACAGAGGTACCGTGACGAGATCCTGAGGCCCATTGTTGTGCCATTCATCCACGACCATCATCATGTTGCAGCATGATGACACACGGCCCCATGAACAGAATTCCTGGAAGCTGAAAACATCCCAGTTCTTCTGTGGCCAGCGTACTCACCAGACATGTCACTCATGGAGCATGTTTGGGATGCTCTGGATCAGCGTATACGACAGCGTGTTCCAGTTCCTGCCGATGTTCAGCACCTTCGCACAGCTGTTGAAGAGGAGTGGACCAACATAGGCCACAATCAACAACCTGATCAACTCTATGCCACGGTGATGTGCTGCCCTGCGTGAGGCAAAGGGTGGCCACACCAGATACTGACTGGTTTTCTGCCCCACCACCCCCCATAAAGCAAAAGTGTGCACATTTCAGGGAGGCCTTTTATTGTCTAAGGCACACCTGTGAGGTGGGATGGATTAGCTCGGCAAAGGAGAAGGGCTCACTAACACACACCTGGACAAATTTGAGAACAATATTTGAGAGTCATGGGTCTTTTGTGTGTGTAGTAATATTTTCAGCTCATGAAAAATGGGAGCAAAAACAAAAGTGTTGTGTTTATATTTCTGTTCAGTGTATTTACAGAGTTCTATTATCAGCAAGCATTAGTTTTGTCTTCTAATTATAGATTGTGATTTGTAATGCAAGAAAGACTAGACTAAAACTAAAATAAAAACAGGCCGAATGAACATAGAGGAGAAAGGTTCACATGGGGGGTCCAGGTCGAGGCATCCCCTATTCCAGCTGGAATATAGGGTCATTCTGTCTCTGTGCCTTCCTCTTCTTCCTCATCAGCTTACCCTTTTCACCACTTACCTTTCCACCAGTTCAAGCTATTATTGGACTTGAATTGCAATAAATAACAAAAAAAAATTAATTTGATCAGTAGTAGTTTTTTAGGATTTCTTCCTGGTAACCAAACCTTATCATTGCCAACATTCTTAACCTAGTAATGTGTTACTATGTGCTTTGTTACATAATGCTGATCATATGATTGTATTTTCAGTTTGAGGACCTTGAAGACTCAATGACAGATGCACTGATCAATGACAAGCCCGAGTTTGTGCGTCTCTTCTGTGACAATGGTCTAAATATCCTGGACTATCTGACATACGGGCGTTTGGAAAACTTGTACTGCTCCTTACCCACAAGCTCATTAGTTCGCACTCTGCTCCAGAAGTGTCTGATAGAGAGGCAGAGTGTGGCTGGATCGAAGCCCAGCCTGGACAAAGATGTGACAACACCTCTGAGGAACTCTCACACTGATCCAACTGTACCTGCCTCATTGATGAAGCTCAGTCTGTATGAGGTAAGGAAATAATGAGGAGGATGGAGAAAGGAACAGTGAAGAAGAATCTACTGAATGGATTATTAGATATAATTTAATGTATTTTTTTAAAAAATAATTTTCTGGAAATACACCAGAGCATTCCACTCATACTGTGATGTATTCCACAAATAAAATTAATTTGCATATTTGCAAGAAAACGTTGGAACAAATGTTTAAACCCAGAGGAATAATAAACAACGACACCGATGAGTGTGTGTCGTACCAATAATTTATAGGACAGATTCACAGTTTTTTGTCTATCTGAAAACAGCTATCTTATGCCAGTATGCACTCTGAAAGTGTTTTTTTTAGCTGTAACAAACCCACAGAGAATGCTATTACTTTGGTTGCCCTGCTTTGTCACATTGTCATTATATGAAAGCATCGTTGCTCTGTATGCAATACCAGTAAAGCATGTGGTGATTCTGTAGGTCTCCCACCTGTTGTCGGACTTGTTGGGTGATGTCTGCCAGCCTTTGTATTACAGACCTCTATGCCTAACACATAACAACGGCATTAGGAAAACACACAAGGTCAGTGAGTGAGGAGCTATTTGAGCTGAATGTGATATGCTCATCGCAGGGAAAATGGATGAATGGAATTAAAAACGACTGTATTATGTTCCTGTCTTCTGTTCCATTTAGCATGTCAATAAGATGCTGTCAGGAGAGTGTAGATACCGTAATGAAAGCTGCCGCTCACCCTGGGAAAGTCTTTTCATCTGGGCCATCCTCCAGAACCGCAAGGAAATGGCTGTTTTCTTCTGGGAGATGGTAAGACTCGTCCGAATGTGCATTACCCCCAGTGAATATATTCTATTGCAGAGTTTAGGAATTATCGGTTCTAACGGTTACATTGTGACAATTTGTTTGCCTGCCAGTCAGGGGAGTCAGTGCTGAGCGCTCTGGGTGGCTGTAAATTACTAAGGGAACTTTCGAAGCTTGAGATTGAGACTGGGAACAAGAGAGCCATAAGGGAGCTGGCAAAGACATTTGAGAAGCTGGCACATGGTGAGTGACTCCGCATGCTGCCCTCTTCTTTACATGTGCGTTCTCACAGCTGCACACCATGCTCTTCATTGTGCGTTGTTGATAACCAAAGGAATAGATCATCAGCCAAAACAATAGTCAAGCTGCTTAGTGGGAAATCTAGTGATTCCATTATAGATAAAAAAAAAGCTTCTTCATTTCCAAAAAGTTCTTGCATAGTTTACTTTGAGTTATTGTCTTGTAAGTATAAAATAAACCACAATTTTGTTTGATGTAGTTTTGTTTAATAAATCAATTTTAATGACAACAATAATTAAATATATACAGAAACACAAATTATGGCACAGTCACCATTTGGTAAGCTTTAAAAGTAGTTCTCTTTCTTAACCATTTAATGGAACCATTTGAATAAGCAAATCCTTTCTGTGTTTAACCTAAAGCTCTTTACCTCAGTAATCAAACATAAACATACTTAAACTAGCCACAATCTTAATACTGTCAGCTACAAGTGTTAAATTTATAAGGAAAAAACATTGTTATAAATAATAATTATAATTAAATAATTAAAGCCTCATAATACTTAATTAAAGCAATAACACAATAACAGCATCATGAAATAAATACAATTTTCAATGAAAATAAATCATTATAAACACTGCCTACATCTTATAATGAAGACATAAAATGCATTTATTTCGTATCTTCAGATGTATTTGGTGAGTGTCACCAGAATGACGACCGCCACGCCTACACTCTCCTGATAGGGAAGTCTCAGATGTGGGGCGAGGCTTCATGTCTGCAGATGGCCACTGCAGCTGATGCCCGTCTGTTCTTCAGCCATAGCGGTGTTCAGGTACGGATGCTGTCTCCTTGTCAGCAGTAGCACTTAACATACAGCCAAATAATTGGTTTACTATATTATTTTAATTTTAATGGGGTTAGGTATGACGAACTAAACCTGATCCTGACCGTAAATGAATGTCATCAGTACGTGTAATGTGACAAAGGTACTGCCCCCTGCTCTAGTCTCTGCTCTCCCAGATCTGGTGGGGTGAAATAGAGACGACCACGCCAGTCTGGAAGCTGGTTCTTACCTTCTTACTGCCTCCGCTTATCTACACAACATTTCTAACCTTCAGGTTAGTGTTGATTATCGGGTTTCTGCTTGTGATTTAGGCTATGATATAGTTACATTACGTTTTTGCTTTAGGTTACAGGGTGCAATTGCTTTTTTGTAAGTTAGAATCAGATTAATCTGCACCACATATCTTAACTGTAAAGTCCAGTGATCAGTGTGTTCCTGCAGGAGGAAGCAACTACTAAAATAACATTCACATTGTACACATTGTAACGCAACATACACCTTTTGTCAAGTGGTGAAAAAATCATATTCATATCCACCACCAGACCAAGTGCATAGGAATTACCATGATTTTCATGAGAAGATATTTGTCTTCAGTTGAGTGACCATCATCATGTTTTCATAATGAAAAACATATTCTTTGCTTTTTACTTACATTAACAAAATCATTAAAAAAAGCAAATGTGTTTCGTTATTGATGTTGCAGAGAACATGAGGAGGATGCCAAACTGGTGGAGGGCAAAGACAGTGACAGTGTTGATGGGTATGATGTCATCAGGAATAATGGCAACGTCCCATCCCTTCCTGACGTTACAGTAAAGTAAACAAGCATACAGACATATCAGATGATGGTTGTATGATGATTTTCCTTTTTTGGTTGTTGATTATCTGGTTTTACAGTGATGAAGATCCCGAAGGTCTTACAAAAATGACACAAGGTGGGTTTGGATCATTTCCACTCCAGTAACAGTACAGTACAGTGAAAGTAGTCCCATGATAAGTAAATGTTTCCTGCACAATGTCGACAGAGAATCAGAAGGCACAAGCACCGACCACTAGTGTTTTAATAATGTCTAAATCATGGTTTGGAAAAATGTTGCACTCTAAATTAAGATAATCCGAAAGTCATCCTTATCCCATCTAACATTCATGTGTCTGGTTCATCATCCAATCTGCACTACTGCAGCCTGGTAGAGGAATCTAGACCATATCCCCAGCTGCTGCTCATGGCCTTTTATCTGAAAACCATTGTAGAACCCATTGATTTTAGTTGTTGGTTCAACTGGCCAACAATCTGAGAACCAGTTGGCTTTTCAACAAGCTAGAGAGCATAGAACCCCCTCACTAGGCAACTGAATATGTCTGAATACTTGTCCATTTTCACATAAATTAACAAAAAACAAGTCCTGCAACATGCCCCCTGTACAGTAACATCAATCTGTAGTGTGCATGGTGCAGATGGAGGAGGACAGCACACAGCATAAAGAGTCACCTGTGTATATACTGTAGTGTAGTCATAGATCGGTTGTTGATGTCTCTGTCCTTTTTTTTAGGTTCTTCACAATCCAAACCTAAGGAACCATTTGTAGTGTCAAGGTGGAAAAAGTTCTGGTCTGCCCCTGTCACATCATTCCTGGGCAACGTGCTCATGTACTTCCTCTTCCTCTGCCTGTTTGCATATGTTCTATTGGTAAACTTCAAACCCCCGCCCCCCGATGGCCCCTCCACTCTGGAATTTGTGCTTTACTTTTGGGTTTTCACCTTAGCCTGTGAGGAGATTCGACAGGTTGGTTGTCAACACATTTTATGGTACACTGTGTGTAGCTATCATCTCTATTTCGAAAGCATTTCCTGAATTGAAAAAATTATTAAAGCTACAAAATACAACTTGCTCCATTATTACCTTCCACTGTCTCTTATGCTTCAACATGTTATGTGCAGCTCTTCAGGTATTAGTTAAGTCTTTGACCTGCCTAAAGACATTTATATGTATGTCTCAGCAACTATCTTCACCTACAATTGACATTTATCTCGCTGATATAAACACACACACATATTGTGTGTAAAAATACATCAACATACAGTATATACTGTATTTATTATGTTGACTCCGCCTTTTCCCCTTGGCAGACGTTCTTTGTGGGCAGTACGTTTGGGCAGATGATCAAAAACTACATTCAGGATGTGTGGAACAAGTGTGACCTCACAGCCATCTCTCTTTTCATTGTGGGTTTGTGCTGCAGGTGAGTTTTGGCACACTGACGATTCCCATTAATCGAGGTATCAGAGCGCACTAAAGCAACTCGGCCCAGAATACAGTGCAGTGCTCAATGGCAGTCAGTCAATTTTCTTATATTCTTCTTTTTCTTATATTGTTGTACAGTTTCGTATTGTAGACATATGTGTGTATGTGCAGGGCTTTGTGTGATATTTCACTGACTGCTCTGCTTTGCTTTCCAGAATGTCTCCTTTGTCATTTGATTTTGGCAGAGCTGTAATGTCCATAGATTTTTTGGTGTTCACACTACGTCTGTTGCATATCTTTGCGGTTCACAAGCAGCTTGGACCCAAGATCATCATTGTTGGCAAGATGGTGAGTGCACTGATTAAAAAACCTATGTACAGCACGCAAATGAAAAGGTTTTAGCCCAACTAAGTACTTTACTCTAGAACATTGTTACACTGCAACAAGAAATGCAAAAGGATCTCACTGCAGAGCAGATCCTGCATCAGTTACCATCTCTGGTCTTTCTTTATTTTCCCCAGATGAAGGACGTTTTCTTCTTTCTGTTTTTTCTGGCTGTGTGGCTCGCAGCGTATGGAGTGGCTAATCAAGCCCTTCTCTACTCTTACGATCCTCGTCCTATTTGGATATTTCGCAGAGTGTTCTACAGACCGTACATGCACATTTTTGGACATTTACCCATACACGAAATGGACGGTGAGTGACTCTGACTGTCTCTTAAGATTCATTGTTCCCTATGTTTGAATTTAGGAAAGGAAAGTTTATTCAAAATCTGTGCAAAAATGTCAATGTCAAAAATCTATTTCACAGCAGTTGCACTGAACCACATGAGATTTATCTAGGTCAAATAGCTAGCAATGTATAATGATGTTTGTCTTCAATGTATTGGCAGTATAGCTCCTTACTTGTTGTTTTGTGCCTTCTCATCTTTCATTTAGCTGATAAACTGGAGGAATTTCACTGTACAAACAACGTCACAGAAATTGAAGCAGGAGTGGAGCCCTGTGTGAACACCAACTACAACTGGCTGGTTGTCATACTCCTTGTCATCTACCTGCTATTTACTAACATAGTGCTGGTCAACCTACTCATTGCAATGTTCAGGTACACTGGCATTAAGTATTTAAGTTCTAATATTAGTCTGCTGCTTAAAGAGATTTCACAGATTTCACATTTATACATAATGAAACTTCACTGTACTATCTGCAGCCACACCTTCTCCAAAGTACAGGAGAACAGTGACATCTACTGGAAGTTTCAGCGTTACAACCTGATTGTAGAGTACCACTCAAGGCCCTGCTTGGCACCGCCCTTCATCATCCTCTCACACCTCCACCTTCTCATCAAGAGATACATCAGCCGGATCCCCTCAGTCAAGAGCAAACACTTTGGTGAGAAGTAGTGAGTGGCTCATTGAGAGTGGGGTTAGAGAAAGGAGGACAAGCAAAATTGGGATGGGAGCAAAGATGATAGTAAGACGCACAATGACTTGCTGAAATACTAAATTTTAAACTTTTAATTTTCCTTTTCATTGCGGTCTGTGGTCATTCTTGCACCCCTGTAGATCCGTCCCTGGCTGGATGACTATCCCGATGTACTGACACATAATGATCCAAAACTGTCCTCAATTGCATGTGCTACACGTTATGTGCATTGACACATTAAAAATGGTCTGACATTTGTTGGCCTGTAACTTGTAGCCACTTTAATTTACTTTTAATTAAAATGGTAATTTGTACAATTACAATTAAATTTACTGATAACAACTGTTAACAATAGTTTTGGTCCTCACAAATATTGACATTCATATGTGTTTCATGCCTTGGATTTTAATGTCACTCCTTTACAAATCCCATCTTTTTCTCAGCTCTGGAGCTGCAGGGTAGTAAGGCCAGCCAGCTCCACACATGGGAGTCTATCCATAAAGAAGTCCTTCTCTCAGCTCAGAATAAGCGGCAAAGGGAGACTGACACAGCCCAACTTAAACGTACATCGGTCAAGTAAGTTGCCTCAGCTATTTTTATTAAAGCTTAATTCAGACAGTTCTTGTAAATGTCAGTCCATCGCAGGACCTATAATGGTTATATTAAGGCAATTGATAAAGATGGGTGTCAGAGAGTAAGTGAGCAACAGGTCAAGCAAACCCTTAGCAACAACAGAATAATTTCCCATCTAGCATAAGCTTTATTTGTATAGCAAGAGTTAACTACTGTTTAATATGTTTATGGTTATGGTTAGGTTATGTTTAATAATGTTTAATTTCCATTCTAGGAAAAAAGCTTGTAGTGTGTTCAACAGGGTTGTGTTAAATTTACAGAAGTTCGGTAGCCAAATATTTTTTCCTAACTTTCTTAGAGTTAGGAAAAGTTTCTAAGAAATTCTTGTCAGAGATATTGTTTTATAGGTTTTGTGACATTTGTGGCCACTGAGCTAGGTTGGAGACAGATCTTTCTGGCCTATTATATGAAGCTTGTGTGTATGTGTGTGTTTCTGCAGGGTGGACACTGTGTTGAAGCAGATGACAGAGATACGTGACCATGATCGAAGATTGAGACTTCTGGAATCAGAGGTGAGAATAATGTTAGACCTGCAAGACCTTATGTTATGTTACATTCTTAATTCATAATGCAGACTCCTATTAAGTTTACTCCTATTATACTTTTTGCGTTTCAGCAGTTTACGTTTTGTGTGATTGCTCTTACAATCTTACAATGTGAAATTGCTCTTACACCCTCATTTCTTAAAATTGCTCTATCAAAATATATCAGGGAGTTTGTTAAAGTGTTGGCATGCTCTCAGTGTTGGAATTTTTCTAATATGA
>JAUMHF010000025.1:943509-1034128 GCA_032359275.1 Microctenopoma steveboyesi
CAGTCATTTCTGCAAAAGGATTCCCGACCAAGTATTGAGTGCATAACTGAACATAATTATTTGAAGGTTGACTTTTTCTGTATTAAAAACACTTTTCTTTTATTGGTCGGATGAAATATGCAAATTTTTTGAGACAGGAATTTGGGGTTTTCATGAGCTGTATGCCACAATCATCAATAATAAAACAATGAAAGGCCCTGAACTACTTCAGTTGTGTGTAATGAATCTAAAATATAGTCTAATGTTTATCAGTACATTACAGAAAATAATGAACTTAATCACAATATGGACCTGTATATTATGCTAGAGTTCCAAAAGCATTAAAGCAAAATACTTTCTGGTAACCAACCTCTCTTAGTGCATTACAAACACAAAATCAATAAATGCTTTCTTACACAACGTTGATTGTGTCGTCCTGTTTTCAGTATGAGGACCTTGAAGACTCAATGACAGATGCACTGATCAATGACAAGCCCCAGTTTGTGCGTCTCTTCTGTGAGAATGGCCTAAATATCCTGGACTACCTGAAATATGGGCGCTTGGAAAACCTGTACCGCTCCCTCCCCGACAGTTCTTTAGCCTACACTCTGCTCCAGAAGTGTCTGTTGGAAAGGCAGAGCGTGGCTGGATCCAAGCCCAGCCTGGATGAAGATGTGAAAACACTCCTGAAGAACTCTCACACTGAACCAACTGGACCTGGCTCAGTAATGAAGCTCAGCCTGTATGAGGTGAGGAAGTTGTGAGGAGAGTGACAAAAAGGGGTAACGACAATGAACCTATAGAGTGGATTATTAGCCATTATGGTAATGCATTTCTTCGTTAATTAATAAAGCAGAAAAGTGCTGTTGATTTAGTTGATCTGCTTTATCATATTGGATGTAATACCATTAAAGTGTGCCCTGTTTCTGCAGGTATCCCACCTGCTGTCCGACCTTCTGGGTGATGTTTGCCAGCCTTTCTATTACAGACCTCTACGCCTAAGACACACCAACAGCACCAGGAGAACTCACAAGGTCAGTAAAGGTCCAACCCAGGTGTTCATAGTGGAATATGTCATCATCATCTGATCAGATAGAACTTTATTAATCCCTCAGGAAGGTTCCTACATCCCCTCGATCTGAACTGGTTGCGGACTTGGTCTGGACCTCCCGAAGTCCACAACCAATTCCTTGGTCTTCAGTGTGTTGAGCTGCAGGTGGTTTGTGCAGCTCCAGGCAACAAAGCTCTGCACCAGTCTCCTGTACTCCTCTGCCTAGTCTTCCCTGATACACCCTATAATGAATAAAAAATATGATATATCTCATTTTCTGTCTTGTCCTTCTTTCAGTACATCAATAAGATGCTGTCAGGGGAGTGTAGATACAGAACTGAAAGCTGCCACTCACCATGGGAAAGTCTCTTCATCTGGGCCATCCTGCAGAATCGCAAGGAAATGGCTGTTTACTTCTGGGAGATGGTGAGACTCACCTATAATATGCAATAGCCTTAGCAAAGGTATTTTATAGTAGAGTTTAAACTACTACTGAAAAAAGCTATGTTTTCTCTTCAGGCAGGGGAGTCAGTGCTGAGCGCTCTGGGTGGTTGTAAAATACTGAGGGAGCTTGCTAAGTTTGAGAACGAGACTGAGAACAAGCTGGCCATGAGAGAGCTGGCAAAGACGTTTGAGAAACTGGCTCATGGTGAGTGACTCTGTTCGTTATGCAGTAATGTTCCTTCAGAAATGGCTTTCTCTAAGATGAGAGCTAGGTGTGTTCTCTCTGTGATAAGACATACATTGCCTTCATTCTGTGTCCTGTGTGCGTCCTCAGATGTATTTGGTGAGTGTCACCAAAACAATGAGCCCCGCGCCTTCACTCTTCTTATTGGGAAGTCTCAGGTGTGGGGCGAGGCCACGTGTCTGCAGATGGCCACTGCAGCTGATGCCCGCCTGTTCTTCAGTCATAGTGGTGTTCAGGTACAGAGTGCTGTCCTCCTGCCATAGCATTTAACATACAGTATACGTTTATGTAATTTTTAAATGCAGCTGTTATTCAGTTGGTAAAGCAGTAGTCTACAAACCTGAAGGGTCTCTAGCAAAATAACTGGCCAGCTAGTCTATGTGCAAAAGCCAAAAGTCAACTAAAAGGTACATATTTTAGTTCATGTATGTTTTCTAGATAGTTTAGACTGATACTGATCCTGACTGTAAATGAATGTCATTAGTGAGAGTGATGTAGTGACCATGCTCTCTGCTGTAGTCTCTGCTGTCTCAGATCTGGTGGGGTGAAATGGAAAGAAATACACCGGTCTGGAAACTGCTTCTCACCTTCTTCCTGCCTCCCCTCATCTACACAAAAATTCTTAAATTCAGGTGAGTAACTCCATCTCCTTGTGCAGGCTTCATTTCCATGAATAGAAATCTACGAATTGTTTGGTGTAAGCTATAATCTGATCCACAATGTATTGTGCCTAAAACATGTTAAAAAACCATTTCAACTTTGAACCTGTAATTTCACCAAGTAAACCTTGTTGGTTGTTTATGTTACAGAGAACATGAGGGAGATGTTAAGTTGTCAAAGAACAGAGAAAATGACAGTCTGGATGAGAATGACGGCAACATCATATCCCTTGTTGACATCAGTAAAATGTAAATAAAAGTGTACACACGTCAGATGTGGTTTTGCTTTTCAGTTTAAATAAAAGTTCCTATTCTTTGGTTGCAGTGAGGACGATGATTCTGAAGAAGGTCCAACATTGAAGACAAAAGGTGGGTTTGAATCACTTCCACTCAGTGGCTGCTTTTTAGATACAGTCAAAGAAACCTCATAGCTCAACATGGAGACTGAACCCACCAACTGAAGACATTCAAGAAGTCAAAAGCACTGACAACGAGGGCTTTACAGCCAGTAAATGTACAACACTGTGCACACTATACAATTTTTATGCACATCCAACACCTGCAAACTAAAGCTTCCCTTGAAGTTCATCCAGCAGAAGAAGTTCTTTTGGATAGGGGATATGCTGTAATATGCTGAATCAGTCAAACCCAGCAGGGCATTTAATTACCTGAGAGAGACCTGCTAAATTAATAAATAAATTATGTTAAATTTAGCAACACGATGATCAAAGTATCACCACTGGGTTCCTATACTGGACTGTAGGAATAAATTGTGTATGACTGGTCTATGATTCACTGCTGCTCTCTCTGTTGTCCTTCTTTTTAGGCTCTTCACAGTCCAAACCCAAGAAACCATATGTTGTGTCACAATGGAGAAAGTTCTGGTTTGCCCCTGTCACATCATTCCTGGGGAATGTGCTGATGTACTTCCTCTTCCTCTGTCTGTTTGCATATGTACTGTTGGTAAACTTCAAGCCCCCACCCCCTGACGGCCCCTCTACTGTGGAGTTTGTGCTTTACTTCTGGGTTTTTACTTTAGTCTGTGAAGAGATTAGACAGGTTGGTTGTGATCACATTCCTTGTACAGTACACGCATACAGTTTACCTGGTTAGAACATTCCCTAAAACTAACTGATACAGACACACACAACTAGCTCACACAAAGAAAATTATCCACATACAGGTCATTTTTTGACCCCTCCCTCTCGCATTGGCAGACCTTCTTTGTGGGCACAACCTTTGGACAGATGATCAGAAACTACATCCAGGATGTGTGGAACAAGTGTGATCTCACAGCCATCATTCTTTTCATTGTGGGTCTGTGCGGCAGGTGAGTTTTGAGAAACGCTGACTGCAGTCGTCTAACTCAGGGCACTAAGGGCCAGAAAAGTTCAGTCTTTGGTCTTCTCTTGTACAGTCTTAGATTGTAGATGAATAGTGTACTGCAGTGTGACATTTCACCATTGTTCGACTGCTCTGCTTTTCTGTACAGAATGTTTCCTGCCTCATTTGAGTTTGGCCGAGCTGTGATGGCCATAGATTTTTTGGTGTTCACCCTACGACTGATTCATATCTTTGCCGTCCACAAACAGCTTGGGCCGAAGATCATTATTGTTGGAAAAATGGTGGGTGCACACATGCATTTGGAAACAGATAAAAATGCTGTTTAAGTGTTAAAAGTAGTTTTTTAGAAAGTCAGTGAATATGGGAGGACCACTGTATAATGAGCAGACATGATCCACAGTCCAGTGGTAATTACCACAATAGTTCTGTGACTTAGGAACCAAATAGCTACACTGAAAGCACAAAACAGACCAGAATATTTGTATATATTTTGTTGTGGTTTAATACAATTAGACCCTTTAAAATGTAAATTAGATTTTATGGGACAGCTGTTCAGGCCTGCACCTTGTGTAGCTCTTTGAATCGTGAAGTGTCCGAATTATACATCTCACAGCAGGACAGGTCCTTACAGCACTTAACTGCCGTGTCTCAACTCTTTTTTTTTTCTTAAGATGAAGGACGTGTTCTTCTTCCTGTTTTTTCTGGTTGTGTGGCTCGTGGCTTATGGAGTGGCCAATCAGGCGCTTCTCTACTCATATGATCCTCGTCCTCTCTGGATATTCCGGCGCGTGTTCTACAGACCATACATGCAAATTTTTGGACAAATACCCATACACGAAATAGACGGTAAGTGGCTTGGACTGCATCAGGAATCAATGTTGTCTCTGTTTCAATGCAATGAAAGAAACTCTGACCTCTGAACACCACTAGGTGGTGGTAACGCCATGGCTGGTCTGTGTATTCCACAGCATTTGCACAGATTTTAGTCATATCTAATCTAGCTGGCAATGCCATTCCTGTTTTAGTTCAAGTCAATGTTAGACTATAAACTGCTCGTATAGTGTAGTATAGCTTATGACTTATTGTTGTGGGCCTTATCATTCATCTCTCATTTAGCTGATAAACTGGAAGTAATTCACTGTACAAGCAACGTCACCGAAATTGAAGCAGGGATGGAGCCCTGTGTGAACACTAATGTCAACTGGCTGGTTGTCATACTCCTTGTCATCTACCTGCTGTCTACTAACATAGTGCTGGTCAACCTACTCATTGCAATGTTCAGGTAGACGGGCATAAACAATGCATCATTTCAATTCTAACATTGCTCTCCTGTCAGTCCATAATGAAACTTCATTGTACTATCTGCAGCTACACTTTCTCCAAAGTACAGGAGAACAGCGACATCTACTGGAAGTTTCAGCGTTACAACCTGATTGTGGAGTACCATTCAAGGCCCTGTCTGGCACCTCCCTTCATCATCATCTCACACCTCCACCTTCTCATCAAGAGATACATCCGCCGGATCCCCTCAGTGAAAAGGAAACACTTTGGTGAGAAATGGCGAGTGGCGCATGATGACTGGGGTTAGTGTAGGACAAGCAGGTTGGGCTTTGGACACAGACGTCCCACAGTAGGGTCATCTCCAAGGACATCACTAAAGTATGTCATTATTTTTATTATTATTAAAGCTGCTACAGATAGGAAGTAGAAAAAGAGTTTACGTCAGCTCGGTCAATAGCTTTGGGCAGTGACCTAACAAACAAGATGTTTGTAATTTCCTTCACAGTGTGTTACTTCACTAGCAGTTTTATTTGGGAATGTTTCACATTCCAGACATTCACGACTTTTATTTGGAGAATGAGGAATTATGAGATTGTCAGTCATCCATGTGAGGTTAACTTTAAGTTCAGTCCTGTCGTGTGGGCTTATTTCCCGTTAGGTTCTTGTGTTAATTTATCCAGCTAGCTTTTTCAGAAACTTCAAGTTCTCACCCAGTGTGGATTTACTTCGCGCACTACCTGAATATGCTGATCAGTTGCAGAGTGGAAAATGGGTGTGAGTAAAGGTGTTGTTGGGATCTAATGGCTCTACGGTTGATGAATCTCAGTCTCTGTGTGTTGGTGGTTGGAAAGGATGATGACCACACAAATATCCATGTTTAGAAGTGTTTCAGACTCGAGGCCTTAATGTAGTCTCTTTACTCATCTCCTGTGTCCTCAGCTCTGGAGCTGCAGAGTGGTCAGGCCAGCCAGCTCCACACATGGGAGTCTATCCATAAAGAAATCCTCCTCTCAGCCCAGAATAAGCAGCAAAGGGAGACGGACACAGCACGACTTAAACGGACATCTGTCAAGTAAGTTTCTACACGTTCTGTCCTGTCAGGTTACAGTTACACTGCCAGTCAAAGAACAGACTGATGTTTCCAGTATTGTTCAAGTCCAGTAACAGACATGTATTAGAAGAAAGGATAAACAGGTGCTAAAATTACAGAGTTAAAGTAATGGTTTAAGTTATCAAACTTGAAAATTGTTATGACTTTATATGTAGTATAAAGTAAGTAATGTAATAATGAACTAGAAAGTTCCTGGGGAAACTTTGAGGGTGCCTGCCACCTTGCGCCGTTGTACCTTAGACCAATCTCCCCAACCAGAAAGCAGGATTTACCGAGCACAGATGTTTTTATATATATTATGTATGTCTGTCATTTGAGCTTCTCCTGTGTGTTTTTTGTAGATTTGCGTTGCCATGGTAACTCAACATGCCAACAAATCTTAAAAGCAGCTGATCATTTTAATGTATAACATGTCTGATAGAAATTCAGTCTGTTCTGGAAATTGTCACATATATGGTTTATGGCTTTTTATGTTGCCATGGTAACTCAAAATGCCCACATATACTAAAAGCGGTAAGTCATGAATGAGCTGATTGTCTTGATGTGTAACATGTGTGGTTGGAATCCACAATCTGTCCTGTGAGCTTCATACTGTTTTTGGCGAGTTACGTTGCTATGGTAACTCAACACCCCATCTAACCACCACAGGGGACATGTCATGACCAAGATGTTCCTTATGATGTATATTTTCCACAGAATCCACAGTCTGTCCTCTGGAATGTCTTGTGAGCTGGTTTATGGCAATTTGCGTTGCCATGGTAACTCAACATGTTATCTAATCACAACAGCAAACATGTCTGATGTATAACATACCTGATAGAAATCCACAGTCTGTCCTGTGAAACATCTTGTGTGCGGTTTTTGGCGATTTATGTTGCCATGGTAACAAAAATGACAACAAATCTTAAAAGTGGATAAGTCATGATTGAACTGTTTGTTTTGATATATAACATAACTGATGGGAATTCACAGTCTAGTTTCTGGAGCATCTCATTAAAAAAACAAAATAACACAAAAATTCAATAATTTAAAATATAGTTTCTCAAGATAGGATCAGCTGTGTCTGCTTTTGAAACATGATATGTATTGGGTTTACACACACACACACACACACACACACACACACACACACAAAATCCTTGATGGAATTTGGTCCTTGCCATTTAAAAACTATCCGCTTTTACGATGGTGTCTTCTCGTTTGGATAAAAGTGTCTGCCAAGTAAAGTAAAGTATATCCTGTCATTAGGAGAGACATACATGTAGGTTTGTGTCAACACGGGACAAGTGTTACGTTCTGATATAGAATTTGTATCATATATATAAAAAGATACAAATTGACTAAAGGAGAGAAGTAATACACAAAAAAAGTCTATAAAGCTCTGAGCTGAAACTCTTACTCTTACCTAACCTTGTTCCAAAGTTCCATCCATTAAAATGAGGAGACATTTCCAGACTTAAATCAGTCACATAAAACTTAAACTGCTCTAATTCAAAAAAGTATAAAAGATTAAAGAAGCTGTTTTACAGGGAAAGAGCTAAAGGTGTCTGGACCCATTTAAAGTTAGAATGACGTTTCTACGACAAAGTATGGCGACACACCATGAGGGTGAAGGGAGGAAGGTTGATGAAAATACTCCTCCAACTGCCATTTTCTGACATAAAATTGGAAAAATACAAATTATTTTTACTAAAAGTAATAGCACACATGCTGGGATCGAGCCGGTCGATTTGATGTATAGTTTGTTTGGGTTCTCTCCTGTTCGGGACATATTCTCATTGACAGAAGAATAAGATATAAATCTATAAAGAGACCCGTTTAGAGGTGGAGAACAATAGGTGTCTCTATTCATTTGTAATGCCAGGCACCAATAATCTTTGAAGTTTGATGCAAAGAGAGGAAGAAATCTGGAACAAACCAGCCTCACGGTGGATGGCCATCTGCCTCAACTGGCTGGGATGAGTGGAGCAACAGAAAACAAACAGAAAAAAAAATGATGAGGAATGTTTCATCAGCTGCAAGTGCACCTCTGAATGTCTTAAGAAAATAATGAAGGCTTTGGGGTCGTATGAATCCAGGTGAGATGCTGGTGAGATGCTGGTGAGATGCTGTGATATGACCCTAAAATGCACAGAAACCCTCTAATGTGGCTGAATCGCAACAATTCTTCCACAGCGATGTAAAAGCCTCACTGCCTGTTATTACAAACTCTTGATTAACCAGTTAGGGGCCATGTGGGTTTGGATAGTTTTTCTTCCTTCATAAATAGAATTATCACTTAATGCTGCATTTTTTGTTTTCTCTGCTTATCTTTGTCTAACATTTAACTTGTTTTGATGACCTGACACTTAGACTCTAAGAGTATATAAAAAAAACAAAAGTCAGGATGGGAGCAAACACTTTGTTTATAGTGTACCTTCATTCTAGCTGAACTGTCTGTGTGTGTGTGTGTGTGTGTGTGTGTGTGTTTGTGCAGGGTGGACACTGTGCTGAAGCAGATGACAGAGATACGTAGCCATGATCGAAGGTTGCGACTGCTGGAAGCAGAGGTCAGAAATATGTTCATACACAAGCAAGACCGATTATGTTATATTACAGTCAAGATCCATGATCCAGACATTACGATCAGAACACAGTGTTTCTCAACACAGTTTTTGGATTTAATAGAGACACCCCTCATACAAGGAAACATAACCTTCTGGTGCTGCTCTAGCTCAGCTAAATATTTGAAATATTGTCTATCTGCAACTTCATGTCGGTGTAGTTTATCATGGCCAGAGCATTTCAGCAAATACATTTCACTTGTTATGTTGTTATGTTCAGATCAAGTAAACCTGCAAACACTACACCACCCATTTTAACAAATTACAGCAGGTGGCTAGATTGGTGGTGTCAAATTGCTGCGCAGACAGTATGGGTGGGTATATTAATATAGGTATATACACATATGTCAGACACACACACACACACACACACGCGCACACACACAAACACACACACACACACACACACAGTCCCTGTGTGTGGTGTGTCTGGTTACTTTGCAGCTGTCCGGTCTGCCTACTCAGCAATCATCCATCTCTGTCTGTGGACTGTATCTGTCAAAGGTTGAGTACTGCTGCAACGCCCTCACCTGGATGACAGAAGCTCTGGCTCAGAGTACTGTGATAAAGACCACTCAGCCACCACCCAGCCTCCGAGGTAAACTCACCAGACAGTCATAAAGGGAAATTTTGTATGTGTGCTTTTATTTGGGATTCCTAATTCTTCTTCCTTTGTAGATTTTACTGCAAGCTGACACTGCACCAACCCTCCAGGATTACACATACGCACAGTCTACTGAGTCAAAGAGCCCTTTGTCCACTACCTAAACTATACTTATCTGCATTTAAACAGTTTGATTCTGTATTTTGTCTGAGCATAAGATAATTATGACTATTTATGAGATAAGATGCTGCTAAATCCATTCATCCATTATCCTAACCTCTTGTCCTCCTGAGTGCTAGAACTTTTACCAGCTGTGACTCGGTGAGAGGTGTTGTCCACCCTGTACCGCTCCTAAATTATAATATTAGTAATAGATTAAATCACTATGAGTCTCTTATAACAAAGAACACTCCAGTTCTAGCGCTACATAACCTTCTAGCCTCTTGTAACTCATTGTTTTGGAGAACAGAATAATAATAATTGATACTTTATTGATCCCTTTGGGAAACTTCCTTGTAGACAGAAACCTGGTGGGTCTAGGAATCCAACTCACTCTCACACAGGTTTGAAGATGACTGCTCTACCCACTGAGCTATTATGCCACCCAATGCACCAATGAGAGAGAGCAGCTGAACACTGTCCAGTGAGTAAGATTGAGGGGTTGGCTGAATAAAAGCTTCTGATGAGGTGTGAGGATTCTCCTGTTCCACTTTAGTTATTCAATCCATCACTCTCTGTATTTTGTAGTAAACTCCAAAAAAATCAACACTTGTATGAATTTACACCATTTCAGTTTCTATCAGTCAGTCGTTCCTGTAGCTTTTGTAGCTGTAACAAAAAGGCAAAAAACAATGATGGGTCATGTGCGAGTGACTGCGGACCTGTCATGGCAACTTTCCACGAGACGATTAACAAGAATGATGTGGTGCAACACAAAACCTGCCAGGGTCCCTAAAGTCATCTACTAATTATAACAAACTCTACAAAATGACTTTAAGTTGTTGGTGTTGATGGGGATCTGTTTCTGTTTTCTGTAGTATTGTAGTTTGTATTAGTATTTTTTTTGCCAAACATCAATATGTACCTGCGTAGAACAACTGCACACTATGAATCGTTTAAGTGCGAGTAAATCGTTATCAGCATCAGCAACCAGTTTATAAATGCTAAAATTTTTTTATTCTTGTTAAAAATGTATGTATAATGTTTTTTATTTGCATTAAGAGATTTAAGTAAAATAAATTTTATACAGTTACTTAGGGGTTTTCAGTGTCTCATAAGACCTTTTTAGAAAGTGAACTTTATCCTGATCAGATTATGAATGAGTGATTGAGATAAGGAGAAGATTATATAGGTCTGAATATAGAACTCAACTTTAAAAAATGCGTTTACACAGTTCATTCTTGATTTAGCAGCTGGGCCAGTGACTTTTTCACATGTAGGTGTGGACAGTTTTCTTCCTTTTAATAAGTGAAATAATTATTTTAAAAACGCATTTTGTATTTACTTATATAAGTTATTGTGTAATATAAAATGATTTGATAAATCATTTAAGTGTCCCAAATGCAAAAAATGTACAATATGCCAAAAAAAGAGAAGAAAAAAGAAATCAGGAAGGGAACAATTACTTTTTCATAGCACTGTATGATTACTTAAGTATTTACTCATGCTTAATTCATGTTAATTAATGAAATATTGCAGTTATTAACCAGGTTGTATTGATGAGAAAGACACACAACAGCAGCTCCTGATGCAGTCCTTCATCAGTGTTGGTCACCTGCTCAAAGTCCAACATACCGTTACTGTAATTCTGCATTTAATACAGAGGAAAATAGAGATTTAACTTAGAAATATACTTTGGGTCGCTTTACATGTGCAGTTAAAGTAAAAATGTTTGCACAGTTCATGTATTGATTATAAATATGTGAAGCCCACTTTATCCCCATGCATACAGTGTTTGGGTTGCTTTATTTCTGTAATTATAATAATTTCAACTGTGAAATCAATAAGTAACCAAATAGAATCTTGTTCACACGTTCCTGCTGTAGATTTGTACAGTATGTTGAAGTGCAGAAGTACCTTTGATCAGGAATGCAGGCGTATGTACGGGACAGTGTGCTTGCGTCTGCAGAGGAGAAGGCATTGGCAAATTGAAGACCAATTTATATTGATTGCCAGACGACAACTCTAATGGTGGTCATGTGTAACACACAGTATACTTCATGCCAAAGCCACCCACCTATAAACTGCAGCTTTGACATAGTGTTCAGAATATTTGAAAACCAGGTTAGGTGCCTTGGCAAATTGCCCTCCATCGTCTACACTTTAGTTGTGGAGCTATCAACCTAATTGTAGCAGGACTTAAGAAACTCTACAGGCAGCAGACTGAGTCTGACTCACTTTGTTTCACGATACATATTAAATTGAATTTAAAGTTGTATGGTTTCATTTTTCATGCACGTAGAGTATGAATTTATGTCTGTTTTCTGGAAACAGAATGTACTAGTGTAAAAATACAAGTAGAAAAGAAGCGTTTGTTCATTTTTGGCCAGCACTATATTAGAGCTTTGACTCAGCCGCTTCAGTGTACCATGGAAAGTGATTTCCCACTTTAGACTGTCCTTACATGGGAAGAGCTTGGGTTGGATGTGACACAGGATCCGAAACAGAGAGGCAAACCAATCCTGCTGGAGAATGTCAGAAGTGGTTGATGAATCGGACGATACAGTGCAAATGCTGGCACCTCTTCACCTTACAACACCCTGTCGAACACTTTAAATAATGTCCATTCTTTATATTTCCTTCTTTAACCCACAATGTAAAAAATAAATGTATTTTTACAATTACATTTTTAAATAGATATTCTGAAACATTAAAGTAAAAATGTGTAATTTTATATTATAAGAAACAACTACTTGAACGGTTGTACTATTTTGAAATAGTTCTGTTACATTACGCTATAGTTGACATTAAATGTATTTATATAACTTGATTTATTTGTTAACTAGTTAATTTCTGTGTTCTCTAAAATGCAAAGAAAAACCTAGAACATTATTCAAAATAATCCTGTATGGTAACAGGGAGATCCTGTAGGTAAACAGTGTAGTTACACTGTTCATCAAGTTGTTAAAATGATCTGTTCCATATTACAGTGAACTGTGAGAAGAGGGCGTGGCGTCTGGGTTCTTTAAAGATGAGCATATGAAGATAAGTTTTCTTTTTCCTGCTTTTCATGTAACATTCTTTAGGTTACAAGTTCTAATATTTGTTTGTCGTGTTCATTGATTTAAATTTCACATTACATCTTGGGTTTTTATGAAGTTATTAGATGCAGACATTTTATTGCAGAGAACATGCAGCAGTAACACTTACTTGCTTTAACTCCGCTACATGTTGCCACAATATACAGAAATGTATATGAAGTTATAATTAATGGTAACAAGTGTGTGCATTGAAATGAGCAAAATTTTACTTTAATTAAAAGAAGCCAAACTTTCTTATGATGTAAATTAAACTTAATTTGTAAGCGATTTCTTGCCTTTTTAAAGATTTAGAAATGTCTTTCTTGTGGTGCACACCTGTAATTTTATCAATAATAGACTGTAAAATCAAAGTAAGAAACAAAAGAAAATATTTATGTTCTGTGTTATAGTCATCAGTCAGGTGTCAACATCTGCCTCAAAGTATAGCATAATGGAAAAGTCTCACATACGCATTAGCTTTTCCAAGCTGATAGGAGCTGTTTTCAAGAGAAGGGACTGAGCAATAGTGGTTAACTAAGTGGGTCAATGCAGGGAGAGTCAATGGTTCAAACTGCGAGAGAAGAAATGTCTTTGGCATGTCCGAGCTCATCTCCACTTTCAGCCACTTTGCAGTCTTCATCTCGATCTGATCTCCTCTATCATTCTGTCCTTTGCTCTTTCCAGCTCAGCTGTTTCTGGCCGTCCCTAGTCTATCACTGTTATTAACATCATTACAGGCCTGCTCTAAAGCTGTGCTGGTAGACAAAAAGATTATGTGCCCTCCATGTATTGACTGATACCTTTGGTGATGTGTAAATGCACTGAGAGGGGATTTGCTGGCTGTGAAATCATCGAGGTAATAGTTTTCTTTAACTTACAGACTAGACATAAACAGATCTCAAACCCCTCACAAGACCTTGCTTTTTCGTGATACTTGGCGGCCTGGTAGCAGAGTGGTTAAGGCAGAGGGTTGGGAAGTAAGTCCCAGTCAACCAGGCCATCCCACATACCAGGTGTGTCCCTGAACGAGACACCCAGCGCTAGCTCCCCGAGCGCCGCCTGTGGCAGCTCACTGCTCCCCTCAAGGGGGGATGGGTTAAATGCAGAAGAACACATTTCACTGCAGGTTGTACACTGTATAATGATGTATGTGACAAATAACATTTGTATTTGTGTTCTGCTGACCAGAAATTAATGACCCATTACTTTATTTTACTTTCTTTACTTTACTTTACTTGGCAGGCGCTTTTATTCAAAGCAACTTACAAGGAGAAGACACCAGCAATTACCATTCAGTCCCCATAAACCTGAGATACTACAACAGCATTAGTGGTACTATTGATGTAACTGACTATTGCAACCCAGCTCTAAAGTGAGCTTTTTGGCCTTTTCTCAGCACCTTTAGGATGTCATACACAGACCTCTAATCAGGCTTAGTAGCTCAGTAGCATTATAGTAGATAGTCATTCGAGTGCGGCAACAGTGGTGCAGTAGGCAGTAATCTACGAACCCCAGCATTGTTGATTCACTTCCCGTTCCTCCCTGTTTCTTGGCCACAAGTGGCCACAGAGACGGAGGGTTCAGAATGCTGAACCCTGAATTGTTGGCGCCTCAAAAGGGCTGCCTGTCCACAAGAAAATCCCCCATAATATTGGTTATTACTTAATAGGAATGTTGTTATATCAAAATTAGTGAGAGTTTAGATAAATTTGAGCCTAACTGCAGAAATTCAACTGTAAATGTAAAATCATGAAAATAGAGCAAAGCCAAACAAACAACCAAACAAAAGTTTTGAGTAGAAGTTAGTTTTTCCCTATGCACAATATTAGGTTAGCATAATGAGAACCTCTTTAGTGGAATCACCTCACTGTGGGAAAAAAATGCATGAATTAATTTGTTTTACTTAAGTTTAGTTTGGTCCAGGGGGTGTTTTATTGACCTCTTTCTAGATGCATATGTAGGTGTGAATTGACAGAGGGTGTGGAATACTGTGCTGGTCCCACACAGACAGAGCCAGTAAGGCTCACATTACCCTGACTCTGACAGTGTGTGGTTTTAAATAGAGTGGTTGTCAACTCCTCCTTGCACAAATCCTTCTATTTTGGGGTCAACGTGTAGGGGGGAGGGTTAGAGAAGAAGATGCCCTGGAGATCAGTATCTGGGCTTGGCCTATATGCTTGGTAGTGTATATGTATATGTTCTGGCTGCATCAGCATGATGACAACACCGGAGAGAAAAAACAGAATTTGTAGAGCCACGTTTTGAAGATTCTCTAGTAGCTGAGACCAGCATTATCACAACCCCTCGTGTTGGACATGCTGCTCAGCAAAGTGATGATTTACATAGCTATTCTTAGACCTGAAAATGTTTTTCCTCAGGACAGCAAAAGATCCTAAGGTCATTAAATAAAGAATTTAGCCCCCGAGGACCATAAATGAAAGCAGCAAATTTGATGGCAATCTGCCCATTAGGTCATTTCATACCAATGTATGTGTAAAATAAGGTCAGTTGGAATTATTCCAATGCCTCTGATGTTCAGTGTTAATATGAAGCATCAGTGCATGAACTAGCTTCATGAAGAAAGTTTGATATCAATGGGGGCCCTTTAATCCCTAACTGTAACCTTCAAACAATATAAAAACTTTGTTAACAAAGTTGTTATATTGTTTACCTTACTTACTTTACTTTACTTTGCTTGGCAGACGCTTTTATCCAAAGCGACTTACAAGGAGCTAGTGCTGGGTGTCTGGCTCAGGGACACACCTGGTAGGGGATAGATTAGGAATAAGATGGGATTCGAACCTGCAACCTTCCAGTCTGACACTTAACCCATTGAGCTACCAGGCCACCTGTTTAAGGGGTTTAACAGACTTTAGAGTCCATAAATGTCATTAGGAGGGATCATCTTTAAGTAAACTCCTCCTGTTTTCCCTAATTTTGACAGCACTCCATTTGTAGTAGCTACAAACACTCTTGTCTTTGGTTTCAAGCACAACCCGGCATCAAGGTCAAAGTGTTCAAATGTGGCATCTCTCAGGTTTGTGTTGGAGACTGCTTGATATTTCTGTGACATTATCTAACCATAAACATACCCCACTGGATATAGTCCTCAAGCCTTAAACCTTACAGTGTTACCTAAAGCATCACTTAAATTCTAAAGTGATGGTATTCTTTTTTAGGTATTCTGACTCACTTAGAATTTAGGCAGTTGACCATGGGCAGGGCTTTGCATAATAATCTCATAGCAATATGCTGTCTGATACACTGAAATTGTTTGGTCACACATCCAATACTTTCTAACTCATCCTTCTACCTTTCTCTCACAGTATATGGTCATCATTGTCTGGGACTCTCCTCTCTAAAGTTGAGCTTGAACATTTGTTAAGTTAAATTAAAATACTTGATGATGACAGAAAAGCAAGTATGCTCCATTTCCACACTCTACCTCCCCCTCACCAATCACTCCCCTGTCCTCAAAGTAATTTAACTTATGGATACCTTGGGCCTGCCTAACAGCATTTGCCCCTGTCAGTCACTTACTGCCCCCCTTCTTCTCAGCCTACCCCATAGGTTGGTCTCTCTCTTTTTCTGTCGCTCTCACTATAGTCCTGTCTGTGTCTCCACCCTTGAGCACTTACTGACGGCTCTCCTCTTAGCTTCTGGACTAAAAGACAGCTGCATCTTGTTGTGGTCCTAGATTCAAAGGGAGTACATCTTTTTTCTAAGGATTGTTTCTTTGTCTGGATCTCAACTTGGAATATCTCCTCTAAAAAGGACCTTCTCTATTGGATGCCATTTCAATTGGCGTCTATTCCCTACTATTTTTGTGTGTGTGCACCACTGAGTGGATTTGACTTTGTGAGCTTGTATGTGTGTGCGTGTGTAGGATAAATAGCCAAAGAGCTGCGGTGCTGGACTCCTGCAGTGATTCCAGGTTAATTCCTCACTAGTTTGTCTGGTCTTGGTTGTAAACATGGCGTCTTTGAGAAGTTTCATTCTTGCACTGCTTCTGGCGCTACTTTGCTCCTTCCACACCCCTCTGGCTCCCATTGCAAAGGCACAGGATCTGCCATTCCGCTCTGAACAAGGTTTGGTGGCTGATCATGATGACGACGACGATGATGATGATGATGATGATGACGACGATGATGATGACGATGATGATGATGATGACGACGATGATGACGACGATGATGACGATGATGACGATGATGACGACGACGACGACGACGACGACGACGACGATGATGACGACGATGATGATGACGATGACGACGATGACGATGACGATGACGACGACGACGACGACGACGACGACGATGACGACGACGACGATGACGACGACGACGATGACGATGATGATGACGATGATGATGATGATGATGATGATGATGATGATGATGATGATGATGATGATGATGACGATGACGATGACGACGACGATGGAGATGACGATGACGACGACGACGATGATGACGATGACGATGATGACGATGATGATCATGAAGGTCAGTTAATTTAAATATACAGTAGTTTTTATTATTATCTGTGTAAGCATGTTCGGACATCTGCACATGAAGCACTAAACTGCGCAGCATCAGCTGTCACTGAATCGTGAATTTTACTGACAGCTCAGTTCAGGTCAGACTGTGATTGGATATTCAGTCTGTTTAAACACATTTTGGATCAGGCCACTGCTGTGATTCAGCATTGTTACATTTATGTTATATTTAAAGTTCCTATATCAGTGATGACTGATGCAGTTGGTGATGCATTTAGATACACATGTGTGCATGTACGTTATATTACTTGTGCAAAAGGGGAGGGGCTAAGAGTTAGCCACTCCCCTCTCACAACCTGATCATCTCTTTGTCAGTTCCTGTTTTAATGTCTCAGAGCTCATAGGTACTCAAAATCCCTCCTCCACCCCTTTCCAGCTGTCCATTTCCCTTGCAGTCTCTGACACTGTGTTCTTTTCCCTACTTAACTAGAGTTATGAGCACTCTGGGGAAATTGAACTGGCCCATCTGAAGTCCAACTGTCCGAAGTCCTTCGTACAGTACACTAGATATGAACTTGGGGACTGCAGAAGCATTGATATGAGAGAGAGAAAGAATGAAAAAACTATTTCACACAAACCAAGCCTGACTTGGAAATCTGTCATTGGGTTCACTAGTTTGAGATCTTTTGATTTGTGCTTCATATGAAAGAATGGTTCCTCCACTAGGATATTCCTTTCTCATTTTTTCTGGATCAGATTGACCTGCATTTGTGTCTTTATTTGAACCTACAGAGAAAGAAAGAGAGACAGTGATATTGGGGATGGGTTGAGGGATTGGGCTGCAAGAGATACAGACAGAGGGAGAAGACAGCACAAAGGGGGGGGTGCAGGAGGGCCATTACCTAATTTCACTCATGTAAAATAGGTGTAAAGCTTCTCTCTTTCCCCATATCTCTTAATCTCTTTCTTTCTCTGGGGAGCATTTATGCTGCAATTATTTTGCTGAAATATTTTTTCTTGTGTGTGCACTTGTAAAATGGCTAAACACAGGTAAAATACTAGAATAACGTTTAATGTAACTATGAACAGTGTAATGATCATACCTCGACTTATTTTCTAAAACTCTAATGTTGTGAACCACTAGATAAATGCAGCTTTATTGTTTAATGCACATTTGGCACTGATGTAACAGAATGCAAACTTTCAGTCATTTGTGAAACTAAACTGATGTGAACTCTTTAGGAGAACTGCTTAGAGAGAGTGTTTGGGAAAAGAGAGAAATGTCTCTTTCTATGTAAAAAAGCTGAATCTCTGTCAACTACCCTGTTATCAAGAGAAGAAATGGTTGTTTTTCTTTTCTTGTCTAGCAAAATTGTGATTTTGACTGTGAACATGTCATGTGTGGCAAATGTGACGATCACCACAGCCCATGTCTTTAACCCTACTTTCATTCATTAAATAAATCAAATGATCATAAACTGCCTACATGCAAATTTGTTGCCTAAAGGTAGAGGCTTTGTTTTAGAGCTGTAAGTGTGCATGTAGTGCATCATTACATTTACCAGAGACCTGTGTGAGGACCAGAGCTACACACATTTGAAACTGTGAGTATCACAGCATGCTCTACATGGTCTGTGTTCTAGTAATGCATGTGAAGATGTATCACAGTCAAACCGTTTTTCCAAAAGTGTAGTTGCTGCTGATTGTTACCTTGCCACATATTTATTGCAAATGATTTTATAATAAACGTAATGCCCTTCCTAGAAGCAGGGACTTAAGTGCATTTAGAAACTATTTATCTCTATTGCTAGTGCTTAACTGCATTTAACAGCTTTACATATTAATATTTTACACCCAAACGTTATAGTGAGTTTGTAAAAAACATAACATATAGCCCATAACTAACAGATTTATCTGACTGAACACTGGGTACACACATTGAAATGTCTCTTGTTTTAGGTATTCTGACTCACTTTTCTTTTACTGTTAAAGTCTTTGTGCCTGTGGCCCTGTGACCTTTTATTCTTCTTCTGTTGCTTCAAGGTTAATAGTCCCAAATAAGTAATGCTGTTTCACATATTATCAAAGCATTGTCCTGCTGATACAGTGACAGATCTATAAAACTTGGACATGGGGTTGCATGAGGTTTGGCATGGTGGTTGAGGGAAACTGTCCACCCTTTTCCATCCATTTCTGCCCTACACGCTGCTGATTACCTGGACCAGATGTGTTCAGCCAATCAGAAGCCACAAGTGCATGGATGCTTGAAAAACAAGTGGGACAGCGACCCTTGAGTACCAAGAATGCCCACCCCTGCTTTAAGCGCTTCTCAAAACATCTTCCATCATTGTTGATCATGATTTAATTCTTTAAACTGAACAGAATGACACAATGAATGTTATATTTGGATTCAGTTTATTAAAGTTTAAATGTCATGTATTTACTATGATTATTGTGCAGATGATGATGATGACGATGATGAAGACAAGGATGGTGCTTATCACAAGGGCTCTGTGTGCACTTATTGTGAATTCTGTGAGGTATGTAATGTAATTAGAGCAACTGAAAGTAATACAATAGAATAGAAGTTCATATTGTAGAACATACTGTGAATTGTGCTGCTCTCTAGTTCCCTTCCTAACCAAACCTGTCTTCTTCCAGCATTGTGACAGCTGCGATAAATGTCCTTGTAAAGAGGGTGACAAATCTGAACACTGTGGTCACTGCAAAGTAAGAATAAAAGATGTGTTTACTTCAGTTTATAGCCAAGAACAAAGGATAGAAATAAAGGCAAGACAGATATCTGAGTATTCGGCAAAAATAATTATATGTAACATATGGAAACTGTTTATGCTGGATCAGTCCCAGGGCTATCCAAATGAAAAGCCAAGGCCATTACAGTTCAATTTTAACTTTATCAGCCACATTTCTTTTCCTTTGATGCATTTTATTTTTTTCCCAACTTGTCTATGTTTGCTACTTTCATGACTTCATTGCTTTCTGGTTATCAGATGTGTACTTTCTGCCATGTGTGTCCTGCCTGCCAAACTCTTTGCAAACCCGGTGAGTGCTTTGACATTATCACAAAAAATGTGTTTTTTACATTATCACAGGATTAGAATAGGAAAATAGATGTATATGTAACAAGAAGCTTTTGACTTTAAAAATTAGTTTAAACTACAGAAACAGATTAGACAAAATCTGTCCCTATAATCTATTTAAAATAAACCCAGTGTGACATTGTTGTAACGTCTTTGGACAGATTTTGAATCAATTGTCAGTACAAGGCAGCAATTGGTTCTCAGAGGAAACTCACACTTGATGTCTGTCTTTTTCAGGGGGTTTTCTTGATGAAGTAACAGGATCAATCTACAAGTGAGTAATTTTTACACAGAAAAAACATGAGCTGACACCATTTACAAATACCAAATGTGTAACCTCTGTTTGTCTATTGACAGGACTGTAGCTGATGTCTTTGATGATGATGATGATGATCACAACTAAACCCATATGTTGCCACCATGTGGCAAAACTAAGATACTTCACTTTCTCTTCTGATTTTCATGTTATTTTTGTCTTCTTCCTTCAAAACATCACACCTAGCAATGGTTGAACAGAATACCATATATTTGTGCACTCCTCTAGGTCATATCTTTAAATAAAATTATGTATTTGAAGTCATATTTGAGCTCTATGAAATAAAAAAGAGGGGACATTTTTACTGATTGATTTATTGATTTTGAAATGCTTTAAAAAAAAAAAAATGAATACTTTATTGATCCCCTTGGGTAAATTGGTGTTTGGACAGCTGCTAGATCCGTGTCTGCGCTACTACAGGGTATCGGTGTCTTGTCCAAAGACACCTCGACATGTAACCTGGTGGGACTGGGAATTGAACTCGCTCTCCGCTTGGGTTTGAAATGAGATGATTTGATCTCATGAGTTGTGCAACTGCTCCTCCACCTTTCCTTTATTCCAACTCTCTTCCACATCATCTCGTGAAAACTTTCTATGGGCCAGACTTAACCAAAAATAGTGGTTGTCAGCACCAGTCCTATGTTTTGCTAGCTGTCTCAATAAACGGAAGAGAAAGGTTTGTGGTCCATATAAAAACATGGGCTAAACAGCCTAATGCCCAGAAATAACATGTTACTGTGCAACAAACAGAACAAACACATTTTCAGAATTACAATAGCTAATTTATTACAACATGAAACAGCAGTGTTATATCTTACACACAGCTCTCCTTCGTAAAAACAAGTTATGTATATGAATAGATTTTGTCTATTGACTGGAGCACAGCTTAAAACAATTTACAGATGTGTTGGAGAGAGTGTTTTGTTTTATGTACCAGCAAGCCATTGAGTAAGATTTAAGAGGTTCAGTTGGAGGAAGCAGAGCCATGTCTAGCTTTTTTTTGGGGGGGGGGGCTTTACTTAACATTAATTTACTTGGCAGTTGCTTTTATCCAAAGTGACTTATAAGGAGAAGTCTCAAAAAGTCTCCCATCTCAATTTCCAGGAGAAGCCATTGAACTAGAGCATATTACCAGCCTCAGAGAGGAAAGATGGTAAATGTGCAAAATGCTTAACAGAACATAGGACTGGAGCCATACAGTACAAGAATACAACAACACAGTATCACAGCATAAAAAAGAAGATCAATTAAATGAAAGAGATGAAATAATGAGATAAAATATAAAAAGGGATAAGATATATATGTTAAAAACAATGTGCAAGAAGTCATAATAATTATCTGCTACATGATGCTACTCCACTACTATGTGCCCTTCAGTATTTATGGGCATGGGCATGAGCATGTGCGCACACCTGTACAACATACAGTACTTCCATCCGCACCATATATGAATTGCGAAAGCGCTCCTTCCTGCAGAAGGTGATAGATGACATGTTATATGTCGGCTTAGCTAGCATCCTCCTCTCACCCAGCTCTGCCACAGGCTCCAGTGGACACCCCAGCACAGAGCTAGCCCCCCGCACCAGCTTGTCAATACTGCTTCTGTCCCTGTCTGTGCATCCACTCCCCCAGCAGGTAACTGCATAGAATAGGGCGGAGGCTACCACAGAGTCATAAAAGGTCTGTAAGAAGTCCACCGTCTCAATACCTTTACCCTGGATGCTCACCGGTGTTGTAGGGGGTGTTTTTCCCCTGAAGTCAATGACCATCTCCTTCGTCTTGGTGGTGTTGATCTGAAGGGCGTTCATCTCAGCCGACAAAGTCATTGATGATCCTTCTGTACTTTTCCCGCCTGACACATGACCGATGATGGCCGTATCATCCGAGAACTTTTGCAGGTGTCACTGGTCTGAATTATGGTGGAAGTCTTAGGTGTACGGGCTCCCATGCTGCACATCATTACCTTGGACACACAGTCACGGAGCCTCACATACTGTGGTCTATTGGTGAGGTAGTCAATGGTCCATGCAGTCAGCTGTTCACACACACCAGCTGCCTCCAGTTTCCCTCACAGTAGTGTCTCAGTAGCTGGATGGTGTGACCCCCACAGTGCTCCCTGCCTGCTCCAGGAGAGAAAGGGATAGGTGCAGCAGGTAGATGACAGCATCCTCCACCCCGATTCCAGACCAGTAGGTGAACTGCAACGGGGCCATTACTGAGCTTGCCAGGGGCAGAGGTGGTGCAGGATCAGTCTCTCCATGGTCTTCATCAGATGAGAAGTCAAGGCCACAGGTCTAAAGTGGTGGGGCTCCCTGGGGTGTGCGATCTTCAGCACAGGAACCATGTAGGAGATTTTCCACAGTACTGGGATCCTCTCCAAACTCAGGCTTAGGTTGAAGATGTGCAGAACCACCTGACAGAGCTCGTCTGCACAGTCCCTAAGTAGTCTGGAGCAGATATTATCAGGACCTGCTGCCTTCCTTGTCTTCATCCTCTTGAGCTGGCTTCTCTCCTGGTCGACTGTGAGGCAGGGCCGGGGTAGGGGATGGGGCTAGCTTTGTTGTAGGTAGGTGTGGTAGTAGGGGGGGGTTGTGTTAGGTTAACGAGGAAAGACATTGGAAGTTCACCAGGAGGATGATAGGACAGCATACGGAGGGGGGTTGATGGAAGCTGGGGGGTGGGGGAGGTGGTTGATGGCCCACAGTCAAACCTGTTGAAGAAATGATTTAGGTCACTGTGGCTCCTCCATTGTCCTCAAAGTGACCAGAGATTTTTTTCATGTTCCTTCAGACTTCTCTGACATTATTCTGTTGGAGTTCGTTTTCCATCTTCCTCCTGAAGCACTCATTATACATAAAGAATATGTATATACATAAAGAACTACAAACAAACACAACATTCAAATATGGGGGAAATGTATGCTGTTAGCGAGAGAAGCTAATTGTAGGTGTCCAAAAAATGGCTTGACGCTCCATTGTATCCCTCCTTTTCTCTTACTCCAAAAATCCAATGGACCACTTGTTGAAGATAAAAAATATTTACTTAAATTGGCACCACAATAGGTACAGGGAAATTGAAAATTCTAATTGTAAAACAAAACAAAATATCTCAATGATTATTTCAATACAACATACATACAAGTGAAGTTTTAGTAATGAACTTAAATTATGTTAATCATATCACTCCACAAACTGGATCTAGGCTCCTACATTAATAATGACTTTGATGAGCTACAGCATTAAAATCTTGATAACACAAGATCTTTATAAAGACCTTGCTTCTGTACTGTGACTCCCAGGAAACCACCAAAGGTCACATTTGGACTGGTTCAGTATGTGCTGTGTGTGCAAAAAGCCAAGATAGTGGATCATATTTAGGGCATAACACACGTAACATACACGCAAACAAAATTACTTTTTTAATGGGGGCTAAGCAGATCATAGGGGATCATATTTAGGGCATAACACACGTAACATACACGCAAACAAAATTACTTTTTTAATGGGGGCTAAGCAGATTTAGACAGTTTTTTAAAAATTGTCCACACACTTAAATTTGTATAGTATAGCAGCTCCCACAGTGATTTAAAAAGTGTGACCCAGTACAAGCCAAATCCAGTTGGGCATTTTGCACCACTCCATCCGCTCATAGAAAATAGAAGATTATGGTAAGATAAAATATTTAAGTAAACAAGCTTGAATCAAAACAATGGAAAATATAAGGATAGAGTTAAACATTCTCAACCAATTTTTTTTTGCTGACCAACATCCACATGCATTGTTCTTAGCAAAATGTCAGGGTGTACTACACCTACACAGATTCAGCAGACTGAGTTTATTAAATCAACTTGATATGTTTCCGATAAGATGAAGTTGCCCTTAAACAATTGTTGAAAGGGAACAAAAAATCTGAATTTTGTAATGTAGTCTATTCAAACAAAATGAAGTGATATAAGCATAATTATTTTTTTCTTTTTAGCAATTTCTGAAGAAATAGCATGGGGGAGCATGTTTGTTGCAGAGAAAACGCCCGTTGGCAATTTTCTGGCAGGTTATTTCAAGTTGACAAAGTTGATAAAGGCAAAAAGTTGAGAAAGATTTAAAGCTGAAAAAAGTTGAGAAAGATAAAAAATTGAAAAATTTGACAAAGACAAAATGTTGACAAAGTCAAAAGTTGATACAAAATTAAAAAAAGTTGAGAAAGATAAAAAGTTGAATAAAATTGACAAAGTCAAAATGTTGAAACAAAGTTGACAAAGTCAAAAAGTTCACAAAAAGTTGAAAAAAGGACATAGATAAAAAGTGGACAAAAAGTCGACATCTGTATCTCTGTGAAATGACCACCAGTTATCAATATCCAACTAATTTTTAACCTTTTTTCATGATTGTTCACAAAAAGACTCTTATTGTGAAAGTCAGACTTTTGTTGTGAAAGTTGACTTAGAGAATGGGGACCTTTCTGTGTAAAATGATCATCAGCTAATTAAACCCAACTCACATTCAACCTCATTTATTGATTTTTCACAGAAAGTGCCTTATTGTAAAAATCTGACTCTTATTATGAACTTTTTAACTCAAGGTGGAGTCAGGCAGTTTGTCTGTGCAAAATGGTTATACATTTTTATTTTACTTACTTATTTTCAAGCTGTTTTCTTGGATTTTCATAAAAAGGCCCCTAATGTGATAATCAGACTCTTATTCTGAAGGTTGGCGCTCAGGGTGGAGACAGACGTTAGTGTGTGTCTCCTTGAAATGATCATAAATTGACTATTAGGTAAAGATCCATAAAAACTATACTAAATAGAAATGCTGAGTCATGGATAGGAACATGTAGTGATTGAGCTGTGTGTCTGTGTGTGTATCTTTGTGTCTGTGTGTGTGTGTGTGTGTGTGTGTGTGTGTGTGTGTCTGTCAAGAAAGAATTTGACAAGGAGAAGCTGACAAAGAGGAATAGACACAAAGTTGAGAAGAGACAAAGATGTAAAAAGACAAAGTTTATGTGTCTCTCTATGTCTATGTGTGTGTGTGTGTGTGTGTGTGTCTGTATTTCTGTGTGTGTGTATCTGTGTGTGTGAGTTTGTCAGTCTGTCTGTGTGTCTCTGTGTCTTTGTGTGTCTGTGTTTGTGTGTGCGAATATGACAAGAAAAAGCTGAAATTGACACAAAGTTGACAAGAGACAAATTTGAAAAAGATGAAAGATGTCTCTGCGTGTCTGTGTGTCTGTGTGACCATGAACGGTTGACAGTTGACCACGCCACACAAAAAAAGTCCTGTCATTACAAGTAGCATATTTCTGGAAAGAAGACAAAATTACGTTTCTATGTAATATGTTTATGAAAGATGAAAGTTGACTGAAGAGGAGAAGGGGAGTGACATCATGCACTCTAGCTGCACTAACATTCCGCAATACACACTATTTGAGTTTGTGTGTACTATTTGAGTACACACTAAGTTGACAAAAGCCCAAAAATGGATGAGGTAGTAAGGTAAGGTAAGGTAAGGTAAAATTTATTTATATAGCACTTTTCATGTCCAATGATAACACAAGGTGCAATAAATCACAAAATCAATATAAATGTATACATGCACCTCAAAACACAATAGAATGACAAAAACAATAACAATAAATATATAAAACAGTTGATAGCAATAGAGATATATGTGTATATGAATAAAAGAAAATTATTAACATAAAAGAAAATTTAGTGAATTTATTTAAAAGCAAATCTGAAATACATTTGGGTCCAGAACGATGTAGTGCTTTATAAACCATTAGTAAAATCTTAAAATCTATTCTTTGGCTTACCGGAAGCCAGTACAATGATTTGGGAATTGGTGTGATATGGTCAAATTTCCTGGTTTTGGTGAGGACTCTGGCAGCAGCATTTGGAATTAACTGTAGCTGTCTTATTGATTTCTTGTTGAGGCCTGGGAATAAGCCATTACAATAATCCAGTCTGCTAAAAACAAATGCATGGACAAGTTTTTCTGTGTCTTCTTTGGACAGGAAGCTTTTGATCCTTGCTATATTTTTAAGATGATAATAGGCTGACTTTGTAATGGTTTTAATGTGGCTGTTAAAATGTAGTTTTGAGTCCAGAATGACTCTAAGATTCTTGACTTGGGCTGTAGTTTTTGGATTTGCGTTATTAAAGTGAGCACACACACAGGTGAGCTTTATTGCAGAAAGTTTAGATGCATCCATTCGTTTATTTGTTTGATACACTGGATAAGTGTTTCGATAGTATTATAATTATGTGGTCAGCATATGTGTGATAGGAAACATAAGTTTCAATAATCTGAGCTAGAGGAAGCATGTAGATATTAAATAGAAGAGGCCCAAGAATTGACCCTTGAGGGACCCCACATGTAAATTTTGTTCGTCTTGATTCATAGGTATCAAGTGATATAAAAAAAGTCTTCCAGGTATGAGGTAAACCATTTTAACACCGTGCCAGAGTGCTACCCACTTTTCCAGTCTGTAATATTTTATGATCAACTGTGTCGAAACGGCCTGGTAGCTCAATGGTTTAAGCGTGAGACTGGGATGCAGAAGGTCGTAGGTTCAAAACCTGTCTGACTTCTAGTCCATCCCCTACCAGGTGTGTCCCTGAGCCAGACACCCAGTGCTAGCTCCATGTAAGTCGCTTTGGATAAAAGCATCTGCCAAGCAAAGTAAAGTAAAGAAGCCGGCACTAAGGTCCATTAGAACCAGAACAGAAACTTTTGTAGCATCATTGTTCGAATAAATGTCGTTTACGACTTTGATAAGTGCAGTTTCAGTACTGTGAAAGGGTCGAAACCCAGATTGAAAGTCATTAAAATAGTGTTGAATTAAGAATTTGTGAATTTGCTGAAAAACTGCTTTTTCAATTACTTTGGCGAGAAAAGGTATGTTTGATATGGTCGATAGTTATTCATTATGTTCTGCACTTATATAGCGCTGTTGTACCTAGACTGGTCCTCAAAGCGCTTTAGCGAGGACACTTTGACATATGACTGAAGGAGGCGGGGAATGGAACCACAGATCTTCTGATTGGAAGGCGACTGCTCTACCTCCTCAGCCACAGCTGCCCATATGGATGCATCAAGATGTTGCTTTTTTAAAATAGGTTTGATAACTGCTGTTTTCAGAGTTCTTGGAAAAAGGCCTGATTGAAGAGAGTTATTTATGATGTTGAGCACTTCAGTCGCCACATAAAGAAATACATGTTTAAAAAAGTGTACAGGTAGAATGTCAAGGCAACAGGTAGTAGGCCTGAGGTTGTGGACAATTTCTGACAGTGTGGTATGGTCCACTATTTTCAAACTGTGCTAAGCTTACTAGGGGCATCTTGTGAGTGGGGACAGTTAATACAATATTTTTGCCAGAGGTAGTACTGGTAGTAGTGGTAGTAGTAGTAGTAGTTCTCCTAATCCATCCCCTACCAGGTGTGTTTTTGAGCCAGACACTCAGCACTAGCTCCTTGTAAGTGGCTTTGGATAAAAGCGTCTGCAAAGTAAAGTAAAGTAAAGCAATTACTATAACAGAGTTGAATCAGTCATTGATGATTGAATCATTGATAAGGCCAAGAAAAAGGGCAGGACCTGATGGTATTACTATGGACCTATACAAAAAAATTTAAAACAAGCTGCTCAAACCAATTATGGAAATGTTTCAAGAAGCATTTCAAAGTGGCAATCTCCCACCATTAACAAATAGGGCCTTAATTATTTTAATACTAAAACCTGGCAAGCCTCCAAATAAATGTGAAAACATGAGGCCTATAAGTTTGTTTAATTCTGTCTTAAAGATTATAAGCAAAATATTAGCCAAAAGGTTGCAAAAAATTCTACCACATATTAACAATAGGGATCAGAATGGATTCATGAAGGGGAGACAGGGTTTTCATAATTTGAGACGGGTCATAAATATAATTTATTATAATGCAGGGATTCCAGATTCTGCATTTTTGTCTTTGAGTGAGGAAAAGGCCTTTGATCAGGTGGAATGGCCTTATTTTGTTTGGTTGTGGTAACAGATTTATTAAATGGGTTAAGATAATTTATAAAAACGCTAAAGCAGTGGTTTTATAGAAGAGAAATATGTAAATAATATAATACAGCCTATTATTATTGGAAAGGGATGCCAGCAGGGGGTGTCCCCTCTCGCCCCTACTCTTCATATTGGTGATTGAACCTCTTGCAATTGCAATTCGGTCACATACTCAGGTTAAAGGAATTACAGTAGGACCCGTAGAACACAAAATAGCACTTTACGTGGATGATATAATTTTATTTTTGTCTGGTTTAAAAAGGTCTATCCCAGCACTGCTGCATCTGATAAAGGCATT
This sequence comes from Microctenopoma steveboyesi, assembly GCA_032359275.1. NCBI lineage: Eukaryota > Metazoa > Chordata > Actinopteri > Anabantiformes > Anabantidae > Microctenopoma > Microctenopoma steveboyesi. The sequence goes on from JAUMHF010000025.1 coordinate 972,319, forward strand.
TGGAAATGTATTAGGGTATAAATTGAACAGAGATAAATCATCAATATTGTTGCTTAATGGTTGTGAAAGAAGAAACCCAACGTCTGAGATAATTCGGTTTAATGTAGTTGATAGATTTAAATATTTGGGAATACAGTTCACGCCCGGGTTGGAACAGATTGCATTATTTACCTATGTTAAAAGAGATTAGTACACTAATTGAGAGATGGATATCTTTACCAATTACAATATTAGGGATAATTAATATATTGAAAATGTCAGTACTGCCGAAGATAATGTACTTATGCCAGATTGTTCTCCTGCCACCTCCTCAGGAACTGTTTCCAAAACTGAAAAAAAGCCTTTGTTAGATTCATATGGAGGAAAAGGAGGGCAAGACTTAGACTGTCTTTACTGTACCTGCCGTTTGATCGAGGGGGTTTGAAGTGCCCAAATTTGATTTGGTATTACTGGGCAGCTCAGCTTAGATCTATTATGTGCTTCTTCTCATCAACTGACCTTCCTTACTGGACAGAAATGGAATCCTTAGATTTGAAGTTGCCATTCCCCTTATATATTCACTCAGACTCAAGAAAGAGATTACTAAAATACACAAAAAATCTAAAAGTGAAGCATATGATAAAGATATGGTTTTGTTCAAAAAAGCATCTTAAAGAAGAAGAAATAATCTTGCGGTTTAGCCAAATTTGGGGTAATCAGCGTTTTGTCCCAGGGAGGGCAGATGCAGTATTTAAATTCTGGTATTCTATGGGACTTAAATCAATTAATGACTTGTATCTGCCTGATTCACATGTTATAATGTCATTTGAACAGTTGAGTCCTAAGTTCCGTTTGAATAGAAAACATTTTTTAACTATTTACAACTTAAAAGTTTTCTCAGAACATACCAGAATGTTCTTCTTTCTAAACCAGCTTTTACTATTATGGAGGAAATGAAAACCAAGGATAGCTCTAGTAAAGGAATGGTATCAGTTTTTTATTTTAGGCTGATGATGCACTCCCCAGAAAATTTGAGAGACAGGATATCACAGTGGCGAGAGGATCTAGGAGAAGATGTGTCTGAAAAAGACTTGCAAATGGCTAAATTCATCAACTCCAAATTAAGGTTAATCCAGCATAAATATTTAAAGAGAACTTATGTGACACCAGTAAATTTGAATAAATATAATAATACTATACCAGATGTATGTGTTAAATGTGTGAACCACAAAGAAACATTATGTCATTGTATATGGGAGTGCAAGAAAATTAAGAAGTTCTGGGAAAAAGTGAGGGGGGTCATTGAGGAGGTTATCTGTAAACACATCATTTTAAATCCTAAATTTTTCATTTTGGGGCTCTACCCAGACAAGCATCACTACAGTACAAACCAACAAACTTTGATAGATTTAAGTTTAATTACTGTTAAAAAATGTATTGCACTATCATGGAAATCAGACCATAGGCCAAGTATTAATCAATGGACAAGACAACTGTTACAAATTTTACCACTGGAACAGATTACATACATCCAAAAAAATAAACAGCAGACGTATGAGAACATATAGACACCCTTGCTTCTCTATATTAAGAAAACAGATATTACATCTTGAGAAGAGGATGATATACTAACTGTATTTCTGTTTTCTTCTCTATCGATACCCTAAGGGTTTCATTGATAATGCTGCAGTTCCAGATGTAACTTTTTTTCTGTTCTCCGGTATGTGACCATATCTATATACTATAGTAGATGGCCACCAAATACTGTAGAGTGCAACCAGTGATCAGTGTTGTAATGTTAAAATTTTTATTATATATATATATATATATATATATATATATAATAAAAAATTTTACAGCTGTACTGTACCACTTTTTGAAAAATGAATATTTGGGGCTGTATTGTATAAAAATTAAACAAATATATTCGTGAAAAAAGGTGGCAACAAACGATGACGACACAGGAATATGATGAAAAGAGGAAAGTTGATGAGAAGTTGAACGATGATTTCCATGGACGACAATGTTAAAAAAACGATGAAAACGATAAATAAGATGAAAAGTTAAAAAAATGAAGAGCTGAAAAGTAATAGCCCACGTCTACTAAAGAAGAGCATCCCCCACAATTCAGACACATTAGGAGCAGTGTTTAGACTGACTTTAAAAGACCAAGGAAATAAGATAATTACGGGTAACGTGATTATTGAAATGAATAAATGCTTCCACTTCAAGACACTAGATGGCGGTGTGCATTGATGGTTTGCAACTCGCCAATAGTAGAGAGAAGAAGAAATAAAACCGGAACAAGAACAAGAAGAGAACGAAGGAGAAGGACGCCACCTTCCGCTTTGCGTATCGTTATAAAACCCGGTTGATCTGGAAATAACACTCCAACAGACAACACTCGAACTTCAATTGCGTTGCAGCGAATGGGGTTGGACAAGTTCTGTAGTGTGGACGGATCCGATCCATTCTGGGTGAGTTTCTTTCTCACGGCGGTCGTGTTTGTTTGGTTTCTCTTAAAAGTAGGTTTAGTTGTTGTGATTAGCTGACTAACGTTCACCGGCGGGTGCTGATTAGCCGGTGAGTTCCGTTTCTACGCAGCAGGTAACTCTGGTTCATGTTGTCCTAAAACTGCTGCAGGGTTAGAGTGTTTCAGAGCTTCAGTATCAGTGAGAGGGTAACGAAACCACAGCGTAACGTTACACAGTACATAACAACACGGCAAACAGACCTCAGATATAGTCTGGTAATAAAGTTGTAAATTATAAAATGACCTTTAGTGGACGAGGAAATACTTATGGTGTCATTAAAATGTGTTGTATGTGCTGTGTACTGGTAGTATGTGTTTGTGTGCATGTGTGCACCATGAAATCAAAATAGCTAAACATTAACATGACTACTAACCTTGTTTCTATGTTAAACAGTTTTTCAGTTATCTCTTTATCATTGGAGAATATTCACAGCTGTGGTGCTGCTCTGAGAAATGACTGGCTCTGCCTGCTGAAGCGCAAAGCAAGACACAATTGTGTTAGCCTGAAGGGCGGCATTCCAAAAAGTGTTTCAGTCATTGTAAGGATGTGGGTAAAAAGGTTAAGAGTATTGTATGTAATTATTCCGGGCAAAAAGATTTATGACAAAACTATGAAAGTAAATACTCCAATCATTCATTTTATCACTAAAAATCTCTATTTTATTATGTAAACAGGAAAATGTAATTTTTATTTAAGGCAGTCATGTCCAAGACAGGCAGCAATAAATGCAATAGTAAAAGCACAAAGTTGAGATTGAAGCAAAAAACAGGTGGGAGGAAAAATCAATTTGCAAACAAAAAAACGGGTATAAGTAATGAATTCAGCCTCAAAAACGTTCGATCTGGATTATTAAAACCTTTTAAATGGCAGACCAGCTACATTTATGTGCACAAGGTAGCAGCTTCTACAGAACTGTATTTACCTAATTTCTGTATCATATTACCTTCACCGAAGGTAGAACTACTGATGTTACAAAGTAACTTGCTACAATACTACATGCAGCCGCTGTGAGGACTGTACAGTGTCCATGTTTCAGAGTAACTAGGTCTTTTTTCCTCATGCCTTTTTTTAAATTCTTGCACAGTTGTCATTTATGCTTTCATTACCATTAGAAAAAGAGTAAAGTTAACTAGATATTTTTACCTGTCTACATCTTTAATGTCACCTGTTTACCACTGTAATTGTGAAAGAGTGATATACTTTTTACTACCACAGTTACTAATGACAGAAGCTGGCATAGAAACACTGATTCGGCACAGGTTCTTACCCCGGAGCCCCTGCCTGACACAGCCCTCCTCAGTTTTCCAGGCTTGGGATTGGCAATCATACTGCACTGGTTTGTGCACAGTTATGCTGCAGGTTATAAAATGCGCTAAACTCTGCCACCAATGGCAGTGTATGAAACATAGCTAGTTTCTTGTTTTTAGCTGGTGCTGATGCTGCATTGACTGGTAAACATGTCTCAACCTGAGCTCTTTGTGTAATGTGTTAATGAGACTGTGTCTGGCTTTGTAGCCTCTTTAAAACAAATGTCTGCTGCACACACATTTCCTCACAGCTCAACTGTGGTGATGTAGGAATAAAGAGTCGGTCTGAAAACAATCAATGTTTTTTTTTTTTAAGTTAAACATTTTAAATCAGGTTCTGCTGTCACACATGTGTTCATGAAAGTTGTTAGATCTAATGAACTTATTCCATTTTGAAGGAAATAATATAACACAAATGATGATTCTAACTTCGTTGATACAAGACAAACTCACAAAACGAGCAGCATGACGTCTGTAAAAGTTACGGTGGTGATAAGAACTAGATTAAGCTGAGAAACTCAAAGACTGTCATGTTGATTGTAACTGTGTATCTGTCAGTGTTCTGGTGTTTTTCTCGCCCCTTGTAGCTCTGTAGGTTTCTTACCTTGTGCTTATGTGTTCTCCTGTGTTTGGATTTCTCCTTCTTTCCACAACACCCCAGTGACGTTTTGTTTGTTGTGACTTGACCGTCTTTAGGATTGGAACCGTACCTGGTACACCCCAAGCCCAGACTTCACCCAGTGTTTCCAGAACACTGTCCTGGTCTGGCTACCATGCCTCTACCTCTGGATATGTGCCCCTATCTACCTCATCTACCTCCGCAGCCACAACCAGGGCTACATATGCATGAGTCTCCTTAACAAAGCTAAAACTGTGAGTGATGAAGTCCTTGCATTATTTAATCTCTCTCAATGTTAATCAGAGCGTTTGTGGTTCTGTCCACACCACTTCACACTTTTACCCTTTTCAGTAACCTCAGCTCCTTTCATGAAACACGCTGTTCTCCTTCCCACAGGCTGTTGGCCTTCTTTTATGGATTAACTGCTGGGCAGATGTTTTTTATTCTTTCTGGGAAAGAAGTCATGGGAGCACCATCCCCGCACCAGTTCTCCTGGTCAGCCCAACCCTGCTAGGCCTCTCTATGGTGAGAGTTAATCACTTGTCATGAATGTTAAGAGATATCTTCTCTAAGAGTTTGAACTGGATTTTTTCTTTTGTACAAGGAGCTTAGAGTAGTAGAAGATGTTGTTTTTTTTCTCCACTGTAATGTGTGTGTGTGTGTGTGTTCCAGTTACTGGCCACCTTAATAAACCAGTATGAAAGGATGAAAGGAGTCCAGTCATCTGGAGTAATGCTGATCTATTGGCTGCTGGCACTGCTGTGTGCCACTGTCACCTTCAGGTCCAAGATCCTCCAGGCCCTGGAACAGGTCGATTTTTGAATGAGGTTTAGTAGACACTGTAACGCACGTTAGGGAGGCTCCGTTGATTAAAAGCTTTGTTTGTTGTGTTATTTTAGCTGTCAGCAGTGTGTGTGTGGAGGTACACCACCTTTTACATCTACTATACTCTGCTGCTAGTCGCACTGTTCCTGTCCTGCCTGCCGGACCGGCCGCCCCTCTTCTCCCAGGCTGTTAAAGACCCGGTGAGAGTACATCATGCAGTGATTCTCTTTCTCCTTGAGTTCATGTCTTCATACATGTTCTGCAGAGACAGGTGGATTGCTTTAATGTGGGATTCAACTCCTAATGTAGAGCTGAGCTCTATCTTTGTCTGCTGAACATATGGTTCACACAGCACTGGAATTTAGAGACATCAAATCTCATGGTAGCTACAGCACAAATACCTTACACCTGCTCAGTCATTTAACAAGTACTTCACTACAGGTATAAGCACCACTTTAAATACGTGCAGTGTATACTCTAGTACTACAACCTAAGAAAGAATTTAAAGTACTAAGTCCACAAGTAGAACACTAAGAAACAGATTGCTCTGGACATTGATCTGAGTGAGAAGAAAAAAATACATCTATCTTATCCCTTCATTTCTTTTCTTCACAGACAACTTTGATACTTTTTTTTTAGCTGGAACCAATAATTCAGTGACAGCTTTCATGGAGCTGGACATGAACGAAGTCACTTTGATTTGCTGTAAAACAGGGGTTTCCAGTACTGGTCCACTTATTATTAATTCAAAAGCAACTATTCCAGCACCTACAGCTTTTCATTGGTTGAACACACCTGGTCACAGTTGGAAAAACAAACATGACAGTGGGCCAGGGTTGGCCCCCCTGTGAATCTGAAGTTACCTCTGCTGTGTGTATAGCATATAGATAGTGTCAGCGGCAGAATAATGTTTTGATGTTGTTTTTGTCTTCAGAACCCCTGCCCTGAGCTAGGAGCATCATTCCTCTCCAAAATAACCTTCTGGTGGATCTCCAGGTGAGCAGTCATATGTCAGCGGTGTGCAAACCAGGACTCAAACTTTTTAGTTCACCGATGGTCGCTGCCATCCCAAAAATATAGTGCTATAGCATAATATTCACCAAGAGCCACCTTGATTTGCACTGAGAACAGGCTATTGAAGGATTGTTAAGACCAGCATAACGTAGTTGCAGTTACAGAAAGCAAAGACCCTGTTATTTTTGATTCTGGGAATCGTTTAGGTACTGATGATTTCTGTTATTGATGACGTCTAAACAGTATCATTGGATTCAAATTAGGACCTCCTCCCCTCTCTCATCACTACCAGGATGATGGTGACGGGCTACAAGCGCCCCCTGGAGGAAAAGGACCTATGGTCTCTAAACCTTGATGACCAATCCCGGAATGTAGTACCCGAGCTGGTGCATCACTGGAACACAGAGCGGCAGAAGGTTAAACGGTTAGCAGCTCAGCAGAGCAGGGAATCACTGCTATGTGGAAATACACATAAATGTATCCTGTCTGTTAATTAGTGATGAAATCAGATTTTTCTGTTTAAAAATCAGGTCATCATCCCTTTATGTGAAATAATCTTTTGAGTCTATAATCACATTTTCTCATCATGCATGCTACATTGAATATTTGTGGTGCATACAGTCAAGTCAAGTCAAGTCTTGACTTCCTTCATTCCAGGACTGAGGAGAAAACCATGTACTCGCCTAGGCTGGTCCGTCAGGGCGAGACCAAAGAGGGCCAAGCTGTGGAAGAGTCTGAAATCTTGCTTGTGAAAACACAGCAGAAAGCGAAAGAGCCCTCCTTGCTGTGGGTGCTCTGTCTGACATTCGGACCCTACTTCCTTATCTCCTGCCTCTATAAGGCCATCCAGGACATCCTCATGTTCGTTGGACCCGAGATCCTCAGGTGAGAAGATCACACTTACAGAACAGTGTATGCAGCACTGCAGGGTTATTGGCATGGCAGGAGGAAAACGAATGAAACACGAACAGTCAGTTACTGTGGCGACTCCCTTCTCTTGATCCCATCCAGACTCCTGATCTTGTTTGTCAATGACTCCAGTACCCCACCCTGGCACGGTTTCTTCTACACGGCGCTGCTGTTCTTGTGTACCTGTGTGCAGTCACTCATCCTCCAGAAGTACTTTCACGTCTGCTTCGTCACAGGCATGCGTCTGCGCACTGCCATTATTGGAGCCGTGTACAGGAAGGTACAGGCTCATTTCTATTCTCTGCTACTCTACTATAGTTACAGTTAGTATAGTATACCAGAAGTGATCTGGAAACACTGACTAAATAGGAGGCAGTGACTAATGCTAAATTGGAGTAATGTAATTATTAATTGTTATTTTTAGTATTTTGCTGGTCAGTTCTGTGCTTGCTTTGTCTGCAAATCTCCACTTGGACTCTAACCTTTGTAAGGACTTTATCAGGCTCTGGTCATAAGCAGTGCAGCGCGCCGCACTTCCACCGTGGGAGAGATCGTTAACCTGATGTCAGTGGACTCTCAGCGCTTCATGGACCTCATTACTTACATCAACATGGTATGGTCTGCCCCCCTGCAGGTGGTGCTGGCCCTCTACTTTCTCTGGCAGGTAGGAAATCGGAGCTCTGTATCTGTGTGTATGCGTGTAGTGTCGCTGTGTAACAATTCTGTAATTTATTATTTTAGATCCGTTTTAAGAGTTCTACAAAAAATGTTAACCTGCCAAAGTGGCTAGTGGGAGTTACTGTATCACGGCTGGATGGTTGGCGGGTGTTTATCCTATCACTAGATTCTTACCAATACACTGCCCTAGTTTGTGACTGGCTGTTCATAGGTTGTGTTCGAAAATGTTTGAGCATACATCACCTAACAAATCTTCTTCCATTCTAAACGAATCCTGCTTTTCATACGTACCATCATTTCCGGACTATAAGGCTCAAAGGTCCTGCTAGAAGGGATAAACGGAGATGACTGGGACTGCAAAGTGTTCTCAAATTAACATTTGAGACCCACAATAATCTTTCAATAATCATTCACATTTTTGACATGCCACTCCACTGAATAGGCCGCAGGGTCCAAAGCAAGTGATAAAAGTAGCAGCTTATGGTCCGGAAATTGCAGCGATCACATTGGGTTCTCAGTGCTACAAAAATGCAGTTGACTGACTATTTGGATTGCTCCTGAACGCCTCATCTTCAGAGTGACATGCAGCACAGAAGCTGCTGACTTGTCGCTCATGCTAGGCCTTCTGTAGACAGAGTCCTGTGAAAAGCTTCCGCAATGCATTTGTACATTATGCTGTTATGTTGTGCTGCACAGAACCTGGGTCCGTCAGTGCTGGCTGGAGTGGCTGTGATGATTCTGTTGGTTCCTGTAAATGCTGTCATTGCTATGAAAACCAAAACCTACCAGGTGAGACACTGACTCACAAATCATGACTTCTTTCTTTTAAATTATTATTATTATTATTATTATTATTATAACCTTTATTTAATCATGTCCCATTTAGTTCATAGAACTCTTTTATAATGGTGACCTGGCCAAGAAGGCAGCATAGCTATATTAAACACATTTCATGTATACATTAAAATTCACTCACATAAAGCACTTGCATACAGACATAGAGGATTGCAATGACTTCACCATGGCTTTAAATGAAACAAGGGCTTCAAGTTGAAGTTCAGATTGTAAGTTGTTCCATGTATGAGATGCTGAGTATCTAAAAGCTTTCTTGCCTAATTGAGTTTGTATTTTAGGGACAATAAGTTGCAGAACATCCATAGATCTAAGATTGTAGCTTCCTTGTTAAGAGACAGGATAGGTAAGATGGCGTAATACCCAACATAGTTATTTTATTTTTTTATTTAACTTTTATTTAACCAGGAAAGTCCCATTGAGATTCAAAACCTCTTTTTAAAGGGAGCTTTGGCCAAGATATGCAGCAATAAATAGAAGAAGTTAAAAGTTACACAATTAAGAAAAAAGATTAAAGCAGATTAAAAGAGTGGGCAAACAATCTATAAAAAACAGTCAATCAGCCTAAAAAAATCTCGATCTGGATTTAAATGTGCTCCAAGGGATCAACTCTTTTAGTTTCCAATCATTCTGCAACATATTCCATGTATAAGGTGCAGAGTGGGGGAAAAAGCTTTTTTACCCAGTTCAGTACGGGCATATGGAACAGAAAGCAATAAATGATCTTGTGAACGTAAGAAGTAAGGATCAACACTTCTGTATGCAATTAAGGAGCTAATATAGCTAGGTAGTGTTCCCAGAATTACCTTATATATAAAGGAATACCAGTGACAAGTCTTTCGGGTGGCCAAGGCAGGCCATCCCACTCGATTATATAACTCACAGTGGTGAGTCTATACTTTTCTGGCAGGCAGTATCAATCGTTCGAAGACATTAAGCAGATGTATTCATGTACAAAAGATCCCCGTAGTCTAAAACAGGCAAAAATGTTGCTGCTACAAGTCGCTTTTTTGCATTAAAAGAAAAACACACGTTGTTTTACGAAAGTAGAATCCCAATTTTAACCCTAATTTCTTCACAAGATTCTCTACATGGGGTTTAAAAGTAAGGGAATCATCAAGCAAGATGCCCAGATATTTTTATGTATTTACCACCTCAATTTCATTGCCTTTGTTGTTGGAAAGCAACAAAGGCTTTCTGTAGTGATTCAATAGTTTGAGCAAGAGATGATCCATAACAATAAATAACTGTATCATCAGCATAAAAATGCAAGCTTGCATCTGATACATTTAAACCTAAATCATTTGTATAAATAATTAACCCTGTGGCACCCCTTAGCAGACAGTAACAAATTCAGAGCAAAGACCTTCATATTTAATGCACTGAGTCCTATTATTAAGATAATTTGTGAACCAGGCAACTGCTTGCTCTGAAAGTCCCAAGAGATGGAGTCTTTAGAATGTCACAATCAACTGTGTCAAACACTTGAAATCAACAAATGGTGATGCACAATATTGTTTCTTATCAAGTCCAACTATATGTCTAAAATAACTACTACATTTACCACCTTCACTGCAGCGGTAATGGTACTGTGTTTTTTTTCTGAAACCTGACTGGTGTTGCGATAAAATAGCATTAGAATATAAAAACCCAATAATTTGCCAGAGATTCAAGAATTTTGTCCAGTACTAATAAATTAGATATTGGCCTATAATTTGTTAATATTGCTGGATCAAAGGTAGGACAAAAGATGATTTCCATACCGAAGGGATTTCATTAGTTTCCACTGTCAGGTTAAAAGGAGTTGTTAGAGGCTCTGCTAAAAGGTTAGCACCCAGTTTCAAAAAGTAAGGATATATTAAATCAGGTTCAGAAGATTTCTTAGGGTCTAAAGTGTTAAGAGCTTTTATAAACTTCCTGAACGGTGAAGGGGACAAAATTGAAAAGCTCACCAGCATACGCTGGGGGATCTGCACAGGGTTCTTTACTTTACTTTACTTTGCTTGGCAGACGCTTTTATCCAAAGCGACTTACAGGGAGCTAGCACTGGGTGTCTGGCTCAGGGACACACCTGGTAGGAAATGGATTTGAAGTCAGACAGGATTCGAACCCACAACCTCCTGCTTCCCAGTCTGACGCCTAACCCACTGAGCTACCAGGTTCTCCAGAGACAACTCCCATATCATCAAATGATGAGCCAGAAGATATAAAATGCTTGTTTAAACAATTGAGTGTCTAAAAACAGACCAATATGTGATTGAACCTGTTTTTCTTGCCTTGGCCCAAGCCAGGTTGTGCTAAAAAATAATATCTGACAGCTCGGGGGAGACCCAGGGGTTTTGCCTGTCTCAACATCGGGGATCAATCCTATTTTTTTCCAATCAATTTTCGACAAATCATGATAATATGCTTGCTTGTTAAAAAGTTTTAGATTCCTCTTACAAATAATGCAGGATGGATTTGGGCACCTTAATATTTCTATTTACAGCAACAACACAGTGGTCACTTAAGTCGTTGCAAAAAACAGCCACAGCTGAAATTTATGAGGAACATTTGTTAAAATTAAATCAATTAATGTAGACTTTTCAGGGCTGTTAGGATTCGGCAGAGTAGGTAAATTGAACAACTGGGTAAGATTCATGAACATTGAACAAGATCACCAACAATTCAGATCACCTGCTAGAATTTTTTCACTATAATTTAGTATAAGGACTGGTCAAAAGATGCTTTAGAGACTGCAATGCTTCACTGGAGGCAGGTGGGGGCCTATAACATCCAACAACAGTTATACTAAGGCTCTTAACAATCTCTCAATAGGTGCTAGGAATTCTAGTTGTTTGCTTATGGATTTAGATAGAGCTAATGAAGATACACATTTTGATTTACCAGCACGATAAACATTATATCCACTTATGTTAATACAATCATTGGTAATAGATTTAGTCAACCAAGTTTCTGAAACTTTAACAATATTACCGTCTGTTGATTTAATCCTAATCCTAACTGCGTCCAAGATTGTGTCCAAGATTTCAGCTCAGATGGTATCTGTTGGTCAGGGCCAGGGTTAGGTTGTATATTATTAGATAAAAGTAACAATAAGACGATCAGCAATCTTTGCCTCGTAACATTACTTATTGAAACTGGCAGTTGATGAGTTGAAACGAAGCGAGATCTCTCGCATTTAATGAGCAAGGCTAAGAGAGTTTGAAGTTGATGCAGATCTCTGGGTGAATCAGGTACAAGTTCATATCCTGTTCTAAATGTGTTGATAGTTGCACAGGCTGTACAGTGACCAGTTGAGTAGATCACATCAGAAAACAGCACATCCCTCAGTGTGAGAAGAGATTATTTTAACAGGCAGTGCAGGCCTTAGAATGATAAGCAAGGCTCAACAGATTAGCTCAGGTCTGATCATGGATGGAAGATTTCAAAAACATGACAGGGGCCTGCAGCTGGTTATGGATCTCATTGAGTTTGTGTTGGTGCAATTTATATTGTTGTATTGTTGCCACAGTTCCAGGCTGAAAGCGAGCCACACTGCAGCCAATCTGAACTGGGCTAGCTAGCTCATGAGGATAGGCCAAAATCCAAGACCTCACAAAATATATCTTGGTTAGCCACCATCCGATATACTTAAAATACTTTGACCTGTTCACTGATCAAAGATTCAAGCACTTTTGCTGACCCGGGGTTATTTTATAAAATTACTCGCCCTATGACCATCGACAAGTATACTATGAGGAAAATTTACTGAATTACATCTAGCAGTAAATGATTTGATGGTCGTCCAAAACTTTTTTGGGTTCTTTAGATCTTCTGTTGTTTTTAAACATGAAATTCAGATTTTGAGAGAGGTAAACTTGTTTCTCAGTTGTCTAAAATTCAACCAATCTGCCTTTAGTCCTGACTTACGTACCCCCGGCCTATGCAGTGTTGCGTTCATGCATTATGTCTGACAGTTCTGTTGTAAACCATGGATTATCACGTCGTTTAATTCTAATTTGCGGAGTGGGGCATGTTTATCTACGATACTCATGAAATGTTTGTGGAAATATTTCCAGGCCACCTCAACATTATCAAAGAGAGCAATTATGTCCCAGTTAAAATTATATAAATCATGTAAAAAAGCTTGGATATTAAATATTGTCATGTTACGTTTCTCAACAAATCGAGGCTTACTTTTAGGGATTTTTGTATGTCTTACTACTGCAATCACACAGTGATCACTCGTGTCATTTAGAAAAACACTTGATGTAATGTATTTAAAAGGCATATTTCTTTAAATTAAATCAACAAGTGTTGATTTTTAGAGACATTGGTTAGGTCTTGTTACTGAGTTAATTAACTGCGTCACATTTAAAGATTCACATTGTGCTTTCAGTGGGTCAGACACAAATGTAAGACGGTTCCAGTTTAAGTCACAAGCTAGCACTATTTCATTTTATTTTAATTGTGACATGAGTTTCACAAGGGTAGATGGTGAGTTACTTGGAGCAGATGGAGGCCTGTAACACTCCACCAGCATAATCCGGTGATTCTTAGATACCTCAATTTCAAGTGCTGTGACCTTTCCTTTGTCAGTCAGTGCGAAAGATAATGTACCCATTAATATAAATCCTCATCCTGCACTGATTTTTTTTTTAAGCCAAGTTTCAGATAAAACTACAATATCAGCATTTGTTGAGTCCATCCAAATTTTAATTATATTAAGTTTAGAGAGTAAACTCTTTTAGCTTTGAAGTCAGCATGTGTAAAACACTGTACAGGGCCTGGATTAGGCTCAACATTTCCTGAAATCAACAATAACAATCCAACTACAAATTTATACTTTGTGTTTCTTTCTTTTGAATCAGTCTTGAGACAAATGTACTGGCAAATGGGTATGCTGTATTAATGGTGAAATGCTGTCTCAAAACAAAAAGACGAGTCTATGGTTTCTTCAACTGTATATAGCCATTTTGTTTATCTATTGTCAACAAAGTCCTCATCTGAGGTGTAGCTGATGTTATTTTATGACTTTTACTATGATGAAATGTAACATTTTCATAATTATCACAGTTTGTCTTGTAGTGGTACGACATGTAAAGGAAAACTTTCAGACCCATTTTGGTTCTTGGAAAAACCACACAGAACTATTAACATAATATAAACATTTGTAACATAGTGAGAGGAAAAAGGGTTACACTATTTTACCACTTCTGGTGATTGCTAAGTAGTTGTTAAGGCTACAAAGCAGGGCCGAAGGCAGAGGGGCAGCATACAGGGCCAGTAGTTGCGGGCTAGCTGGCAGAGCCAATAGCTGCGGGCTCCTAGGCAGGGCCGCGGGCTCCTGGGCTCCTAGGCAGGGCCGCGGGCTACCAGGCAGGGCCTGAGGGCCGCGGGCTACCAGGCAGGGCCTGAGGGCCTGGCAGAGCCAGTGATTGAATTGCCGATGGTTAAAGGCTACCAGACTGGCAGGGACAATGATTGAAGGCCAGCAGGTGGAGTCTGTTGTTGCAGACTAACAGGCAGAGCTGGTGGCTAAAGGCTACCTGGTAGTTTGAGATTATAGCAATCCATATAAATTAGATGAAAATATACTTTGCTTGGCAGACGCTTTTATCCAAAGCGACTTACAGGGAGCTAGCACTGTGTGTCTGGCTCAGGGACACACGTTGTAGGGATGTACTAGGAGTCAGACGGGATTTGAACCTGCGACCCTCTGCTTCCCAGTATGACGCTTAAGCCATTACCAGGCCATTATATATCCACCAGAAATCCCAGTTTGCAGAGTCTGTGCTAGTCACACATAGCACCACTTTTCCAGCTCAAATTCTTAGACATAAAACAAAAGCACAATACTCAGACCTCAGTACTGACACACTGAACACAGAATGGGCTTGGCTGCCTTCTTGGATTTATTTTGAAAAGCATACAAAGCTTCAGAACAACATGCAATTATTTTCCCCTTTAGCCTTGATAAATCCCCATTATGTTATTTGTGTGGCTGTGTCAGTTTGTAGCATTCGATTTGTTTCTTCACACTGAGCAGGTGGCTCAGATGAAGAGTAAGGACAACCGGATCAAACTGATGAATGAGATGCTGAACGGCATCAAGGTGCTGAAGCTGTATGCCTGGGAGCTGGCCTTCAAGGACAAGGTGGCCGGCATCCGTGAAAGTGAGCTGCAGGTTTTGAAAAAGGCTGCCTATCTAGGTGCAGTGTCCACGTTTACCTGGGTCTGTGCGCCTTTCCTGGTGAGTCAGACATGCAGCCACTAGATCTCATCTTCCAGCTCCAGCATCACGTTGTTTAGCTGATTGTATCGAACATCCTGTCATTCGGGTCTTCTCTCTCTGTTTCCTGGGTCACTGTATAGGTCGCCCTTTCCACTTTCGCGGTCTACGTGCTGATCGACGAACATAATGTCCTTGATGCCCAGAAAGCATTTGTGTCTCTGGCACTTTTTAACATCCTGCGATTTCCTCTCAACATGCTGCCAATGGTCATCAGTAGTATGGTTCAGGTTGGTGCACCACCACTCACCTGTCCGCAGAGTTTCAAAGGGCAGCTATGCCTGTTGTTTACTTGTCCGGCAGTGTGAGCAAAGTGTTAGACACCCGTCTCTCTAGTTTGAATTTTACACTGTACTTTTCATGTAATTTTTGACACCTGATTTTCCCCCCTCAGAATCAAAAAGGTGTTACCCAAAAAGATGCAGTTGAAAGGAGTCCCGTCATTAAATTTACTTCATCCTCATGGCCATTAGTGGGTAAAGTGTCAGCCTCTCACTACTGGTCTCTGTGTCTGTTTCAGGCCAGTGTTTCTTTGAAGCGACTGCGAGTGTTTCTATCACACGAGGAGCTGCAGGAAGACAATGTGGAGCACAAAGCAGTGGCAGGCTGTGAGTCTCTCTCTCAATTCTCTGTTCTTTGCTGTGTGTACAGTCATTTTCATACATATTCACGCTCTGTACACCACCGCAAACCACAGATCATGTGTCTAAATCGGCCTGGTAGCTCAATAGGTTAAGCGTGAGACTGGAATGCAGCAGGTCCTAGTCCATTCCCTACCAGGTGTGTCCCTGAGCCAGACACACAGTGCCAGCTCCCTGTAAGTCGCTTTGGATAAAAGCGTCTGCCAAGCAAAGTAAAGTGAATCATACATCTTCTTGAGCACTGAGTGTTATGGGTCATTGTATTTATGTAGCAGTAATTCCTACAATAACATTTGTGACCATTAAATTAAAAATGTCAGTCCAACAGTAGAGACTCAGTTGAGGAAAATATCAGTGTCCGTGTCCAAATATATGCACCTGGCTCTATTTGGGTTTCACATGCAGTATATTTCTCCCTCCTAGCTCCTCACAGTATCTCCATAGTGGATGGAGTTTTCTGCTGGTCCAGAACTGAATCACCAACACTCCAGAGGTGTGTGCATTCTTTGACATACTTCTATAAATAACCAAATGAAAAACCACCAAAGTCCATTATCCTCATTCTTTGTCACTTTTCTAATCAACTTTAAGTTAAACTGGAAACCAGGTCCAACAGTCAGAGGACTAAGCTTTAAATTTGTGTCAAACTTCCAAATTGTAAATGGTAATGAATTCATTCAGTCGCTGTGTGTGTGTGTGCGCGCTCGCTCGCAGGCTAAATGTGTGCATTCCAGAAGGCTCCCTGGTGGCTGTTGTTGGACACGTGGGTTCAGGAAAGAGTTCGCTGCTGGCTGCCCTGCTTGGAGAGATGGATAAGATGGAAGGAACTGTGGCTATAAAGGTGGCTGCTCCTGCTCACTTACCGCAGCATGCTGACATCTCTCAGCCCGCTGCTTTTTCAGTGTTCAGTTCTATGCACTATGTTACCATTAAATCAGAGCATTGTCACTGTTTGACTGCTCCTCATTCACTACAAAACACTGTGAAGTGTGTTCATGTGCTTCTGTGTTGCCCTGCAGGGTTCTGTGGCATACGTTCCCCAGCAGGCTTGGATCCAGAATTCCTCTCTAAAAGGCAACATCATATTTGGTCAGGAGAGGAAAGAGGCCTGGTATCAGCGTGTGGTGGAGGCATGTGCCCTTAAACCTGACCTGGAGATCCTTCCTGCTGGAGATGACACAGAGATTGGAGAGAAGGTATCTACTGGTGGTTGCTTGACATCAAGTGGTAACTAAAATGTTGTGCTCATCAATCTCTCTGTGTCTCTGATTTACAGGGAGTGAATCTATCTGGAGGTCAGAAGCAGAGGGTGAGCTTGGCCAGAGCTGTCTACTGTGACCGGGCTGTCTACTTGCTGGATGACCCGCTGTCGGCCGTTGATGCTCATGTAGGAAAACACCTCTTTGATCAGGTCATTGGCCCACAGGGACTGCTGAAGGACAAGGTATGTGTGATCTCGATCTTTACCTACATACAACAGCTCATAGTTATAATAAAAAGCAAGGTGTTGGAGAAACTGATGATGGTTCCACTAAGCATCAGACAAAGATGTGATTGATGGAGTGTTTAAGCTTTTTCATGTATGATATGTTAGCCACAAACATTTCTATTTGACTGGGCAGACGCGTGTGCTGGTGACCCATGGGCTGAGCTACCTTCCCCAAGCTGACCTGATCCTGGTCATGGTGGAGGGGGAGATCACTGAGATGGGCTCCTACCAGCAGCTTATGGCCACAGAAGGCGCCTTCTCTGAGTTCCAGCGAACATATGCTTCTGTTGACCATACTCAGAACGATGGTGAGAGACACAACCACTGTAACTGTACATACATGTTTTAAAACATTCGACTGTACCAAGGTCACATTACCATTAGAGCTGAGAACATGAAACATGTTTTTCTGGGTTTTTTTTCTTCATTTAGAGTCTGGAGCAAAAAGTGGAACCAAAGGAATGGAGAATGGCAGCGCAACTGCTGTTGAGTGAGTGAAATTGTTCATACACACGCTGCCTGTTAGTAGAAGCAGTTCATTGTTCTTTTAGCTGTGCAGACATTTTAGACTGGGAGTCACTGAAGTGTCTTTACTTCAAATCACTTTAATCACTTAATGAATCAGCCTGATGAAACACAACAATTGACAGATTGGTTGGGTGTCCTATAGACAGTAATGAAGTTTCCATAATTTTGACTGGAACAATGAAGATATGCGTAGAGTGTCAGCAGTCTTAAGAGTTGGGAGATCTATAAAACTAAATGATGAACACTGTCTATCTATAGAACTATATCTGCACCTAACTCTGCTTCTTTATATTTAGCAGCATTCCAGCCATCAACAGTGTGTCTAAACTATCCCAGGCAGGCAAGGAGGACAAGGAACTGAGTAAGAAGGCCAAAAACCCTGGTGTGGGCAAGCTGACGGAGGCTGACAAGGCCAGCACAGGACAGGTTGGTAGTGGTCTGATTTCTTCAATCACATGTGCATGTCCCAACAACAGCCTGATCCCTGCTGCTCTTCTTTTCCTCTTCAGGTGAAGCTGTCTGTGTTCTGGTCCTATATGAAAGCCATCGGAGTGCTTCTGTCATTTATCAGTCTGCTGCTGTTCCTCGCTCATCATGGCCTCTCCCTGTTCTCCAACTACTGGCTAAGCCTGTGGACAGACGACCCCGTGATTAACGGCACTCAGCCGAGCAGAATGATGAGATTGGGCGTGTATGGTGGTCTCGGCCTTTCACAGGGTGAGGAGGTGGGAGTGGGTTGCCACTACTATTAAATGTTGATTTGGGTTAGCATTTTTCTGTCTATAGCTGTTGCATGTCAAATGAGCTAAGGAAGAGTGAAGAGACTTCTGTCCTCTGTCAAACCTTGTTTATGTCTTAGCTGAAATTATAGAACCAACATCCCCTTTATTGGACAGTCCACCTAAATATTTCTTTGTCTCCAGGGTTAAGTGTGAGCAGTATAGAAACACTGTTCTTGACTTGGAAATGACAGTACAGCTTAGCCTTAGTGAGTAGATCACTCGGGTGATGTAGAGCCACCCGGTCCTTAAGTACCCTTTCTCAACCAACACAAATCCTGAACCTCTTCTAATGCTGGTTGTGACAGTGACATTTAATACTGAGTCTTGTTAGCACTGCAGGTAAGAGGTTAGTGCTAGCCTTTGTTAGCTTTAGCCTTTAGAGCAGATCTGATGAGGCTTTGTTGATGCAAGGTGAAACGTCTTCAATACCTTAAAACAAGTTTGTGTGCCACTAAACAGAATTTTTATCAGTATTAGGTACCCCTTTACGGTGGAGTATGTGTGGATTTTAATACACACATCATCTAAATCATCTCACCCTTTAAATGCTACTTCTCCTGCAGGTGTGGCCGTTTTTGGTTTCTCCCTCTCCATGTCCATTGGAGGGATTCTGGCTTCACGCTACCTCCACCAGTCCATGCTGTATGACGTCCTACGCTCACCGATGTCATTCTTTGAGCGAACCCCCAGCGGCAACCTGGTCAACCGTTTCTCTAAAGAGATAGACACAATTGACTCAGTCATTCCCCAGATTTTTAAAATGTTTCTGGGTTCTATGTTCAACGTGTTGGGTGCTTGTGTTGTCATTTTGATTGCCACCCCACTGGTAGCTGTTGTCATTCCTTTTCTTGGCCTGCTGTACTTCTTTGTGCAGGTGAGGGACATTTTCAATTCTTAGTAAGTATTCTTAGTAAACAGTTCTGCTAATTGTAACTGTAATATATTTCATTCTAACTGTGTAACTGTAGCCAAGTGGTTGGCTTTTTTGTTTTGTTTGGTCCAGAGATTCTATGTGGCATCATCTCGCCAGCTGAAGCGTTTGGAGTCCGTCAGCCGCTCACCAATCTACACCCACTTTAATGAGACATTGCTGGGCACCTCTGTCATCCGAGCCTTTGGTGAGCAAGAGCGCTTCATTGGTGAGAGTGACCAGCGTGTGGACCACAACCAGAAGGCTTACTACCCCAGCATAGTAGCAAACAGGTTAAGCACTTTACAGCACATTTCAGTCTTTGGGAACAAAAATGAACAACAAAACAGATCTTTAAGAATTCTTTGCCTCTCTTCCGTGTATTTTAGGTGGCTGGCAATTCGCCTGGAGTTTGTAGGAAACTGCATCGTGTCATTTGCTGCATTATTTGCTGTCATAGCCAGAGAGAACCTCAGTCCAGGCATAATGGGCCTGTCGATCTCATATGCCCTCCAGGTGAACACTGTTTTAACTTTGTTTAAGGGGCAGCGAGATGTGATGTGTAATTTTGTTCTTATGCGCGTTGCTGTCTTCTGTCCCACACACAGCTGACTACCTCTTTGACCTGGCTAGTCAGAATGTCCTCCGATATGGAGACCAACATCGTGGCTGTGGAGAAAGTGAAGGAATACAGTGATACAGAGAAAGAGGTACAGAAATAAAACATGGCAGGATCAAATTACAGCTAGAAGGTTTTCCCTGGCTATTTTGATGGTGACGCACGCACTAGCTACATCCCTATGCTGAGGGCTTGAAGTGGAATGACACAGGGATATTAATAGTTAATGTTGGGAAAGAGTCTGATTATCAGATTCTGGTATCAACTGCTAGAGCCACTCTGTCATCTGCTCCAAACCAAACAAATACTGAGTGTGAGCATCATACAGCGTGATCCTTTTCTCTTAGCTCAAGTCTTGGGACTTCAAAAGTTTTAATACTAATTTAAAAAATAGAACCGCTGTAAATGATTAGGTTGGGGCTTTAAATGTGTCTTGTGTACCCTCCAGGCAGAGTGGGACCACGAGCCGTCCAGTCTTCCCTCAGGATGGCCCTCAGAGGGCCGCATAGAGCTCAGAGGCTTCGGCCTGCGGTACCGCCACGATCTGGACCTGGCCATTCGCAACATCAGCATCACTATTACTGGAGGAGAGAAGGTCAGCCTTTACATCGTCACACGGAATGCAGTGGCCTATTTAGGCTGCTCTACATTTCCATTGCAGTGGAAGTTATGGGTGGATTGTGTGCACTGTGTGATTGTGCTTGTGAATTCCATCTCTGTTGAAATATCCACAACATATAATATTTTCGGCTGCATCTATTTATAAGGTGGGGATCGTTGG
The DNA here is from genome assembly GCA_032359275.1 of Microctenopoma steveboyesi. NCBI lineage: Eukaryota > Metazoa > Chordata > Actinopteri > Anabantiformes > Anabantidae > Microctenopoma > Microctenopoma steveboyesi. The sequence goes on from JAUMHF010000025.1 coordinate 993,060, forward strand.
ACGCACTGGTGCAGGGAAGTCCTCTCTAACGCTGGGACTGTTCCGGATCATTGAGAGAGCAGAGGGCCACATTTTCATTGATGGGGTGGACATTGCCCAACTGGGCCTTCATGAACTCCGCTCCAGAATCACCATCATCCCACAGGTTAGAGACATGAAAGAACATCAAATGAAATGCTTGCTCAAGTGGGACTGTTGGTTTTTTTTTTACATTTCTGTATATATTTATGTGTATTATAATGTGTAAGGTCTTTGAAATTGTGCCAGGCTGGTGTCCATGTGGTAAATATACATGCAGGTCCAGTGTAAATCTGGGGCTCTGCACCGGTCCGTTTTGTTGAAGAGAGAGCTGAGCCAAAAGGCGAGGCTTTCAATTTACCAGTCGATCTACGTTGCTACCCTCACCTATGGCCACGAGCTCTGGGTAGTGACCGTAAGAGCAAGATCATGGATTTAAACGGCCAAAATGAGTTTCCTCCGCAAAGTGGCTAGACTCTCCCTTAGAGATGGAGTGAGAAGTTTGTCATCCGGGAGAGACTCGGAGTAGAGTCGCTGCTCCTCCGCGTGGAGAAGAGTCAGTTAAGGTGGTTTGTGCATCTAGTCAGAATATCACCATGGGAGAAGGCCCTTGGGGAAGACCCAGGACACGCTGGAGGGATTACATCTTCCAGCTGGCTTGGGAACGCCAGAGCAGCTAGAGGAGGTGGCCGAGTAGAGGGAGGTCTGGGCTGTCCTGCTTAGGCTGCTGCCCCCACGACCCGATCCCCGATCCCGGATAAGCGGCAGATGATGGATGGGAAAGGAAATATGCAGCACACGAGGACAGTGAACAGTATCATTCACTGTTCTCACTGATCCTAACTCGTCACCAATAATTAATTAAGTTACCTATGTTGGGATACCAGCAGAAATACACCAAGATGTTTCATTTGAACCTTTTATAAACTCTATCCTTACATTAAAAAATGCCCCTCCAAAAACAAGTTAAAACATTTTAATACAAGATATTTTTGCTTGAAATAAGTAAAAATTCTGCCAATGTAACAGTAGCTGTGTTTTAATTTCAAGTGTGATGAGATATTTTGACTAGAAATGAGACAAATATACTTTTAGGTTTTGTGTTTGAGCTTGTCTTAAGTCCCTACAAACATTGGCAGATCTATTTACTTGTATTAAATATTGCTTCACTTCTTTTTGGAGGGGCTTGTTTTCCAGTGTAACAGCCACAGCTGTATTTTTACAGCGGGTCCAACTGTCAAGGTGTACATTCTGACTGTATCTTTATTTAGTTGAATTTGTTGGACACACACATGCAATTGAGTCCACTTTAAGTATTGCTATAGGGTAACACAGCGAGTATGTAAAGCATGTTTGGACACTATAATAACTTCCCATTTATCAGGGAATTCCAGATAAAACCATCGGTTCAATGACATAATGTGCTGCTCCCCTCTTCAGGACCCAGTTGTGTTCTCTGGCTCTCTGAGGATGAACCTGGACCCTTTTGACAGCTACTCTGATGATGAGGTATGGAGAGCCCTAGAGTTCTCCCATCTTAAGAACTTTGTATCCAGCCTGCCTGACAAACTCAACCATGAGTGTAGTGAAGGAGGAGAGAACCTCAGGTAAAAACGGCTTTATAACAAACGAGTACTGCAACTACATTTGAACTGTATAAGAGCTTAATGTCTTGTGAAAAAGCGTGTAGGTGTAAAAGTGAAAATAATCTTCTTGGCCTAATTCGGCTGCATAGTTAACAGCATCATCTTCCAACCTGCTCTGTAGCGTTTGTGTGTGTGTATAATATACTAATAGAAAGCTTTGGAGGTGATGTGAAAGTCACCACCAGAATTATTCTTTAAAAGAAAAGCATTGTTGGAAGACCATGTCAATCATCTGCAAAGAATGGTAAATGGATTGCACTTGTTTAGCGCCTTTTTAGCTTTCCTACCTAGACAGGCATTCAAAGCGCTTTACACTGCTTCTCATTCCCATTCGCACACACACTCACTCAGACTGATCTGACACACCGGGGGCAACTTGAGGTTCAGTGTATTTCAACATATGACTGGAGCAACACCAATTATCCGATTGGCTGGCGACTGCTCTAACTCCTGAGCCACAGCCGCTCCTGGAGGTAAGTGGACCAGGCTCGCCACAGGTCTGAGAAAGAGGTCTATTAGCCATCTTACTTTACATCTTATGAAAACAGCAGTGAGGAATTGAAGCTGAACCCAAACACACACTCTAGGTAAAAGTATCGCCTTCAGCTTGTTTAAAAAGTTCTGTGTTTTCCCTCCAGTGTGGGTCAGCGGCAGCTGCTGTGCCTGGCCAGAGCGCTGCTGAGGAAGACCAAGATCCTGGTTCTAGATGAGGCCACAGCAGCTGTAGACATGGAGACTGACAACCTGATACAGTCCACCATCCGTTCTCAGTTTGAGGATTGCACCATTCTTACAATAGCTCACCGCCTTAACACCATCATGGACTACACCAGGTATTGTGTACTACACCAGCACACAATGCAAACGCATATATAGCATATTCAGAATATTTGAGGCAGATTTGCATACTTAAGTTACAGATGTCCTGTTGAGGAAGTAAAGACAGTAGTGCATATGGTACTGGTACTTTGTTGGCTGCAATACGAATTTGAAGAGTTTTCTGTTTCCTTCAGGGTCCTGGTGTTGGAAAGGGGAGAAATAGCAGAGTTTGACTGCCCCTCTAAGCTCATCAGTCAGAAAAGAGCCTTTTACAAGATGGCCAAAGACGCTGGACTAGTCTGAAGCAGGAGTTGTCTCACTGTGTCCAGCTGCTCCTCTGAGACCCCACAGATTCTGACTGCAAAGTTTCAAATAGAGAGGAAAGAAAAAGGGTGGGCTTGGTAAACGTTTGCATTGTGTATTGATGAATACAAAGGTTTTAGTTTGATCAGCTCCAAAAACTTCTGTCTACTTGTCTGTTCCAAACAATGTTTTTTTTTTGTGTTCTTGTCCCTGTTTCTTTCCACCCCCTTTTTCTTATTTCACTGCCAGTTCTACCACGGAATCGCCAACAAGGGGTGAACTGTATATGGCTTTTATATCTGACAGAGAAACGTGTGTCAGACACAGTTCTCTCCAGTCTGTCTAGTGCACAGTTCACTTCTGGCTGCGGTAACTAGCACTGAGGACAAAAAGAACAACCGTCTCTGACAGTCAGTGCCAAGTACTACTGTCAAGTAGCCAACAGTCATTGTCAAGTGCACGAAACATGAGCAGTGATTTGAGGTGAAGTCTGTGATGTGGGATTAAAGTTTACGCCTAGACCTTTGGTTGTTTCTGTCCTGACAGAGTAGCAAACGTTAAGTTAGAAATTACTGCCTCATGACTGCACCTCCCCATTATGGGGTATGTGCAACATACTTTGCAGGTTTATACTGAGCAAGATTGAATCTAGAGCCTGTATGCCAATAAAAGGATACAACTGGCATTATTGTATTTTCTTATTCCAAATGAGATGGAAAACATCACCAAAGACATCTGCAAAGCCTGATGGACACTTCACATTTCAGTAGTTCTGCTGAGAGACGAGTGTCGTCTCCCTCCGATCGCAATTAGGTGGCCATGTTCCACCCTGATTAGTCAGAAGCGTTAGTTACGCTGGTGATGTTGTCAGCCTGCACAGTGGTAGCTCATGCCGCCACACATCAACGCACACCAATTGCAACAAAGCAAAAATTTCCAAGCTTTGTGACTGCGCAGGCTTGGTTGCACTTGCAGCACTGGTTTTATTTATTTTGTGTTTATGCTTCTACAGCAGCTTTTGATCAGATGCTCTACACGGGTTATAAATTCTTTGGACCTGAAGTATCATTCTATAAGTCAGCATTCAAAAAAGTTCAAAGAAGCGTCCACTGTCGATAAAGTGATTTTGAGAAAGCTCAGTTCTGTTCTTCATTGTTCTGTCTTTTCTCACTTGGCAGATGCAGAAGAAAATTTTATTTTGAGATGAACTTCATTAAGTTCACATGGTACTGAATGTACCCAAATGGCAAAGTTTTTCTGATTTGTTTTATATGTACATGTTACATATGTTTTACATTCATTAACTCAAATGGTTGTTTGCCAGTGAGAAAAATATCGTCGGCCTGATAAATTATAGCTTGCTAATTTCTGAATATTTAGCCATTATTTGTTCTTTAACTGAAATTGCAACCAAAGATTAAAATTCCCTGGTGATTAGGCCACAGTTGCAATGAAGAAACCATTTTGGATAGGACAGGTGACATTTTAATCTAATTATTTTTAATTACTATTTTTGCTCTATTAAAACTTACTGTTACTGTGAGTTTTTTTGTTGTATCTAACAATTTCATACCACCATATTTCCTTAGAAACTGGTTTTCATAGTATTTGCTAAAAGGTCATTTTCAGGTAAAATTCTATATATCCTATAAACTACTGAAAAAAACAAATTTCAAATACAAATATTGTCATTTAGAGCATTTATTTGCAGATAATAAAAAATCAATTGTTGTCAGACTTCTATTGGAAAAAAACTAATCATCAGTCATTTTTTACATGACACATTACCAATGTTTTAAATTGTTCAGAAATCAATATTTGGTGGAATACTCCTGAATTGCAATCACAGCTTTAACTTACAATTTACTTACATCAAAATTTCAGACTTATTTTACACTGAGTAATTGTGGTTGTATTTAAGTAATCAGGCGGCATTTTTACTAGGTTACCAAAATCAATTTAAAGTCTTGCTTAGGTTTTCGCGTTGATTTGATTGTCTTGTAGGTTTATGTTTTGCTATATTTATGCAAGCAACTTAATGGTTTTTGGGTTTTTTTTGTTGAGACAGAATCTATTTAGAGGAAGCTCCTTAAATTCACAAAGAAAGAAACTACATTTAAAGGAGAGAAACATTTTTCTCAACATGGGCAATAGTAGTTTTTTACTGTAACTCGTGTTTAGTTCAACATATTTTAAGAATTCAAAAATGAATCTACTGAGCAATATCTCCTAATAACTCTCTGTATGCAAAGTGTTATTTGCAAATCGGGGGGGTTTAAAGCTATAGATTCATTTGTCAGACAGTTTATGGATGGACACCACAATTTGCTGTTGAGGTTAAAATAAAATTAACAAAACATTGTTAATCTTGTTTTAAGCCTTTTGTAGAAGTTAAGCAGTGTGTGCTAACCCATAGTGACATGCTGTGTGCCGTAAATAAACTCTGGTGCTGGTCAGTGTGCTTGGCTGATGTGACGTTACTGGAGTTCTGTTACCAAGTTGGTTAATGTGTCTTCAGATTCCTACAATTTGTACATGTACAGTTTATTTGGGGTCCAACTGTTCAGAAGCAAGTGGGAGCTACTTGCAACACGTTATCTTATCTCTTCTGCTTTTGGTAGAAATTGGTGAGAAAAGCTTTTTTTGTCTGTCTCATCATATATAGCCTGTGGAGATTGTATTAAGCCTCTTTGTTTTATATGATTATGATTACAAAGTGGATATTTCATGTTTTATGAATGTATTTCTTAGTTTGTGCAATCCCTTTTGAAATAAAAACAATTTATGTCAAAAACTAGTCATCTTAAAGTTGCTGTTCCCTTGCATGGCTGTCTACACTCATATTCTAATGAATCCATGCACTCAAGTCATTTGTGCTGATGTTATGAAATTCTGTCTAGATGTTAACAAGATATTGTATTGATGAGCATGGGACATATGTTGATATCACAGTGACCTTTGACCACCAAAATCTCATCTGTTCATCTTTGAGTCCAGGTGGATGTTTATGTCAAATTTAGAGAACTTCCTGTAGGTATTGCTGTGAGATCATATTCACAAGACTTGGAGAGATACATGGGAAATGTATGAAATCACATGGATTTCACAGAAACAAATGGACATGAGGTTCCTGACATCTTTGACTTTTGACTCTACTTAGTTCATCCCTGGGTTCGTATATCAGAGGTAGAAAAACAATAAATGCTCTTTTTTTATTTTATTTTTTTGTTGATAGTCATAAGGACAGTTTACACGTCATCTCAGTCTACCTTAGAACTCGGGTCCTGACAATTTAAGGAAAGGCAACAGTGACAGATGGCAAAATATAGCACAAATAATTTCTTTTGTGCTTCCGTTTTTTAAATGGAATGGTAAAAGCATTCAAATAAAACTTGCTTTAAAAAATCTCAGTTTTCATATTTAACATCTTTACTATTTTCAATCAAATGTAGCCCAGCCCCACCTTTATTGCCCCTTAATGTCATTGGGGAGTGTGGGAACACCATAAATAAGATGGCCACTGGAAAGAGTGTCAAAAAACTCATCTGGATGCATCAACAATTTATCTTTCAGGCAAAGGTTTGACGATAATTTAATTTTTTTTTTTTTTTGTTGGGGGGGGGGGGGTATAGTCCTATAATAATTAATCGTTTTTCTCTTAAATAACTATGAAACATCACTGTTGACTGAAGTAAGAGGTGTAATGCCAGGAAAACGGACTACATTTCCCAGCAGTTTTGTCGGCCTGTTTGAGGAGAAGGAAGATGGCGGCGAATGATGGAACGGGTCTGGTTTTGCGCTTCTTAAAGAACTAAAAGCTGTTGCTGATGAATTTTGGTGCTCCATTAAATGCCAAATAAAGTTCAGCAGTAAATACGAGACTGGGGCTTTGATTTGAGACAGAAGATCACTGGGCGTAAGGTAACACATTTGCACATATCTCCTCTTGCTACCTTTAGCTAGTTAGCTACCGTTGGCTAAATTAGGGAGCTAGTAAGCTGGATACCTTCTGCCGGCATATCATTTAAGAGGGCGTGTGAGCCTTTTTTATAAACACAGTGGAATTTAGGAACAGTGGCAACTCGAATACAAGTACTTTGTCAAAGCCCTTTCATCGTAGCTACGACGATGTTTGTTTAGCCACACCGCGGCATTAGCAGAAAAGCATCAACATTATGGCTAACATTAGTTAGCATAGAAAACAGGTAACGTTTTTAAAAATACTCTGACGCGCAAATAAACGACTGATTTGTTTCTTTTCCACTATTAACAACTATAAAATAACCCACACAGAACAAAACAAATGCGTCGTTAAAGCGCAACAGAACAAATGCAAAGCATTAGCAGATCAAGAACAACAAATGGATGTAACCTTGCATTAACCAATACCGTAAGGAGCAGCAAATTGGACTGACTGTCTGCAGGAGAACTGCAGGGACAACATATACCCGGCTCATATCAGTAGCTGTTAGTTGGAGGCTGTCCCCCTGCATGTAGCTTGTTGGTAGCTTGGACTGAAACGTTCAACTCAGTATGAATCAGCAGAGCTTTGGTGAAAATCCAGCAGTTCATATTGAAGCTCAATCTCTGTCCTTATAGAGGTGGTAACATGCATGCATCTGAATTGTTTTGCTTGATTTCATTCTTTATTCCCACATTGGCATGAATTCCACACAGCTGGGAAACGTAAAATCTAACTAAATGATATAACATGTTCATTACTCTGATGTATTGTATGTATGCAGTTAGTACATTTGCTTTTCTCCTTCCTGTTAAGGACAGGAAAGCGTTTTTCAGATTTTATGTCGATGTAAAAGTCAGTGAGAACAAAATCTGATATTTATTACTTTATGTATTTTGTTATTTTTAGCACATTAAATTCTGGCTAGCTTATGTCCTTGCAAAAACTTTTTTTTGCATTTCTCTTACTGTTCTGATGTTTTTTTTTGTTGAATATGTAAAGCCTGTTAGGTCTGACGTTCTATGAACCATGGCCCTCCCTATGTGGTAGACATTTTGAACTCTTGTCTCAATGATGTCTGTAATTTAGCCAGCCCACTGCCCCTGCTGAGGTTCCTTTGTTTAGTTTGTTTTTCTTTAAACTAAAAGTTTAAAATGCGATGGCGTATACTATGTTGCTTGCAATGCTGCTGTAATGTACTGTGTGCTTTTATATTAACTCAAGAGTTGATATAAGAAAAAATATGAAATGGCACAAATGAAATATCTGGTAAGTAGCAGTACACAACTATTTGCAAGAGCCAAACTGTTCACAGGTGACAGTGCAGCTTCTTTCATACTCAAATTTTTCACATCGTAAGAATTTGTCTTTTGTTTTTTCTAGGTTTGTACCTGGATTCTGTTTGAGTGGCGTGCTCTTGCCTGTTGCTCCAATCCTCCAGACCTCACTATCTGACTTTGCCATCACTAGTTTTCCTGGCCCATGGACTTAACTTCAGCATCAGGCTTCAAACAGAGGCCTGTTGCCTCTTCATCCCCACGTGGAGTTAGAGAAATTGCCAGAAGTCCTCCTACCTGCTCACCCCATTTATCTCGGTTGTCTCCTTCATCTGGTCAATCTTCACCCTTGTCTACATCCTCCTCTATCTACGCCAACGCGTCTGTTTATCAGAACAATGTGAAAGCTCATACAGATGTATCCTCCAATTCAGCCTCTCTACCTATAGCCACACATTCTCTCTCCACACCTAAAGCTGTTAACATTAATCTGGAGTTTCCTCAAACATGTGTTGATTTTGAGGGAGAGAACAGGATAAGGAACATGTATGACCCTTTCCACCCAACTGAGGGAGATAAGGAGGGGAGAATGAAGGGGGAAGAGGGCGAAGGTGAGAAATATGACCCATTTGATCCCACTGGTTCCCCACTGTCAGTAGATGATGATGAGATTGTCAAAGTAAGGGGGGTGAAGAGAAATGCTCAGAAAGGAGATGAGAAGGAGAAAGATGAAGAACCTCCAGACTCCACTGACACCCTGACTGATCTTCCTAGCCCTGGAGAGTGCAGCCAGCTCCCTTTGAGGAGAAGAGTGGATTGTAGCACCACCAGAGTTAGAGAGCAAAAGGACTGTGCTGACTCTGATCACTCTGAGATAGAGGAAGGAGAGATAGTTGGAGCCACTGACAGAAATAAGAGACCAGCTGGAGAAATCCTCTCCTTGAACTCTCCCACTGTCTCCTTATTTGGTTCAAAGCCAGAACGCATCCTCAGAGTGGTGGACAGGGACGGCTTTGTGTCTGTGCGTGAAGAAGCCAGCTGGGAGGTGGACAGGGAGACTGAGGAGGAGCCTGTGGTAGGAGTGGAGGATCTGAGAAGGAAGCTGGTCAGCAGGCGTAAGGAAAGATACCTCTCCTTCCCTGCTTCTTCTCCTCTCTCTCCTCAACTACTGCCCCCACCCTCCCATACTGCAGCTTCTGCACCCTCCTCCCCTCTCACACCTCCTGTGGATCAAGGCAGCAAGAACCGCAAGTCCTCCAAGAATTCTAAGGACCGCGACGAGCAGAAAAGCAAGGAGAGGAAAGGTGGAGAGAAGGAGGAAAGAAGGAAGAAGAAAAGGAAGGACAAAGAGGGAGCTCAGGAGAGGAGCAAAGAAAAAGAACAAGGGCACAAGAAAGAGAAGGAGGTTAAAGGAAGGAGGAGCAGCAGGAGCAGTAGCCGAAAGAGGAAAAAGAGACAGCAGAGCAGCCCAGAGGCCGCAAGAGGGGGTCACAGTAGACGCTCTTTCTCAAGTCTGTCTGAAGAAAGGCACAGAGAGCGGGAAAGAGGTAAAGACAGTGATAAAGACACAAATAGAGACAGAGACAAGGACAGAGGAAGAGAGAGAGACAGAGATCGAGAACAAAATCGCACTAGTAGCCATAGAAGAGATGAGAGAGATCGGGATTCCAGTTCTAGAAAGAGGGAGAGGGAAAGAAAGGAAAGACATAATTCAAGCAGCAGAGAGCGGGGTGTTTCCAAGAGGTCTAGAAGAAGCAGGGAAAAGGGGGATGGTGATAGAGACAGGCAGCGAGAGAGGGACCGGCGACGAGACGGCCGTCCTGTTGTCCCACCATCTATCCAAGACCTCAATGGGTCTGACCTGTTTGCCATTAAAAGAACCATCACGGTCACCACCACCACAACCACCACTACCGTACCCGGCTCGCCAAGACTCGCACAGGCCTCTCCTTGTCGCTCGACGCAGGACTCCGACGAGACTCACAAGAGAAAGAAGAAGAGAAAATGGCGTTCAGCTGGAGAGGGGGAGGACCGGGGAAGTTGTCACAGCCTGTCACAGTCACTCTCGCCACCAAGGTTTCGCAACTACGAGTCAGGGCGCTATTCAGGCAAACTGGAGATTGATGTGTTGTCCTTGGATGGTGAGGCGATGGACTCTGACTACCCATCTTTAGAGGACACACCTCCTGCCACCTTGCCTCCAGAACCACCTGCCCCAGGCCCCAAAATGAAGACCATCCCCAAGACTGGACGACATCACCCTAAAAAGAAATCTCGCACGTTAAAGAAAATGGGTTTGTCAGAATCTTCCTCCTCTTCCAACAGAACCAAAAGCAAATGCCTCTCTTCACTAACAGTGATGTCAGGTTCTGCCTCAGTATCATCTGGCCTACCCTCAGCAAAGCGAGCCAGGAAAATAGGAAAGGACAAAGAGCGGGAGAAAGGCAGCAGAAAGGACTTTCCCTGCTCTGGCAAATCCAAGAAAGAGAGCAGTGGCAGTAGGAAAGGCAAGCTCCAATCCAAAGTGTCTGTGCTGGTGCGTGAAGGTGTGAGCAGCACCACTGGGACTTCAGTTGGGTCTGGAAAGCTGGGCATGGACATCCTAGGGCCAGGAGGTACGGGAGGAGGTGCTGGGGGTTCTGTGGTGGGTGGATCAATTGCAGTAGTTTTCTGCAGGGACAATGAGAGCAGGTCTCCATTCCTTAAACCCTGTTCAGAACCGCTCACACTGAGCGGCCGCAACAAAGACCTGGCCAGCATTGGAACGAGAAGCAGCCTGGCTGCACCTCCATCCTCTTTAACCAGTCCTGCAGGACTGAAATCTAAGAAAACGAAACCCAGCTCCATCACATCAACCTCGTCCTCCACCTCCTCTCCGTCATCATCTCTGGCAACCAAGCGCCGCCGTCGCCTGGCTAAGAAGACCAGAGAAAAGGGTGGAGCTACAGGGTTAACAGCTGGTGACGGCAGCCAAACAAAAGCCACATCCGAGGTCTGGGGAGGCGTCTCGCTAGAGCCTCAGTCAGCTGTTGGAGATGGGAGCAGTCCACATACCGGCCAAGCTGGTCCTGCTCCCTATTCTTCTTCTTCTTCCTCTTCCTCTTCGTCGTCCTCCTCCTCCTCCTCGTCCTCCTCCTCCACCAGTGTTCTTCCACCCTCCTCCTCACCACCACACACACCACCACCCTCTGTGGTTACTCTGCGGGACACCAGGGAGTCTTCGCCAGACTCTCAGACTGTGGACAGCAGCTGTAAGACTCCAGACCCTCCTTTCTTAGCAGAGGACTGTCCATCTCAGACGAGCCCCACCCTGCCAGCATCCAGTCCGTGCACCCCCCAGGGAGCTGGTCTCAGCATTGCCTTGTCTACACCCACTGCTAAACCCACTCCTCCAGATGATACATCCAAATCTCTCGCCTCACCCCCTTGCTTGTCCTCTTCGGCAAGCTGTGGAGTCACTTCCCTTTCTTCATCAGACCCCTCCTCCTCCTCCTCTGTGTCCTCCTCATCCACCAGCAAGCCGCCTCCTCCTCCTCCTCCTCCTCCCCCACCAGCAGCGCCTGGCCTCCCCTGGAGTCTGCAGACTGGGGTGGACTGCACAACTGGAGGAGTCCTAGCGTGTGAGTTTGCATCATAGATGAACAGCAGTGTTAATGTTAATATTTCCACTGCTTGAGGCTTCACTGTAATATTCAATATGTCACAGATGTTTTCAGTTCATTTTTTATCTTATTAATAGAATAGACTTTATTGTGATTGTACAGAGAGTATGAAAAAATTGCGAGCGCTCCATCCAGCAACGGCGCATTACAAATGATGCAAACAATGTATAAATAAAAAAAAAGAGAAATATTTACAAACATGGTGTGTTTACAGGCACTGGTTACTGTTACTTTCTCAGGTAAAGGGGTTACTGAAACACTGTGTGTGTGTTAAGCAGATAGGGATCCCTCAGTTTCAAAACAATTTTAGAGATGAATCTGATGAAAACACCAATCTCCAATGAATATATAGACAAAGCTTAAAAGTGGGCATTAGACATAATAAGTTGGAGGTAGAGGAGCACTGAGATTTTTAGTAACTTGTTACTACAATGCTCATAAATATGTAGCATGTGAATATTGAATCGTTGTTTTTCTGGGCTGTGTGTGAAAATATGTGCCTTATACACTGTAAGAGTATGAAACCCTCTGGCCTAACTCTGGCCTTTCAGTACAACTATGGGTGTCTAGAGGAAAAACAGTACCTATACATGTTTAAGAGCAGACAAAAGGTTGATGTTTGGCATAAGAAGGCCTCAAAATGTTGCAGAAATGCTCTTACACAAACACCACACTGCCTTTCTCCCTGTCAGTGACTGCTCTGCTCTTCAAAATGGAGGAGGCCAACATTGCCAGCAGGGCCAAAGCACAGGAGTTCATTCAAGCAACCAGCCAGGTGAGGGGTTTTCCTTTCCTCCACGCTTCATGATTCTGATAAGTTGAGTTGTGAATTCTTGAGGTTGGTGTTAAGCCCAGTTGACAGGAAGAAAAATCAGCCCTGTTTCTCCAAACCCATTTTGTGTACCCGAAGAATCGACTGACGAACCTTCATTGCTTAAACTGTTTGTCATTTGTAGATCCTCTCGCAGGCCAATCAGAGCCAGTCCCAGCAGCATGCTCCTCCACCCTCATCCTCCTCCTCACAAATCCCTCCCCCTCTCTCTCTCCCGCCACCGCCTGGCTTGAGCCCAGCCCAGTTCATCCTCCACAGCTCCCTGCCACTGGTTGGCTGCACGAAAACTCCACCCTCCCACCTGCACCCCTCGATAAGCAGTGGATGTGCACAAACTCCACCGCCCGTCATACCTGTGGGGCTGTCAGGGGTCACTGGGAGCTCTGGTGACACAGGCTGGGACAATGAAAGCAAAGACCCCGATAAGGTAAAGTTAGTGAACAAAAATACCTATTTCACTTTAGAACATAGGCTTTGGAAGCGTTCTTTTTATTACTGTAATGTTATTTAACACATCTCTTACCTGAATTGACTCAGTACCTAAAGAAGCTGCACACTCAGGAGCGGGCAGTGGAGGAAGTAAAGCTTGCCATCAAACCGTACTATCAGCGCAAGGATATCAACAAGGATGAATACAAAGACATCCTCAGGAAAGCTGTGCATAAGGTCAGCCTCAGCCTCAGCATCAGCATCAGCATCAGCGCACACCTCTCTGAGCATTGTATTTTTAATTCATAGGAAAAATATCAAAGCCAACCTTGATGTTAAGAAAACAGCAGTAGGGCAGTATCTGTTCTTGAAATGAAAACCAGGTGTTACATGATCAACTACATTCACTCAAGTATAGTACTGGAGTACAGTTGTGAGGTACATGTACTTTGACTGTAACTTTAGTTGCATACAAGTATCAATACTGTACATGGGTAATTGCTGCCACTACTACTGTCTGTGTTGGAGCTCGGTCTCAGCCTGTCGGCACCTTTTTTTCCTCACACTGTCAGCTTTTAACATTATCACGCTCTAGTGATTCTCCCACATTCACAATGGATTTAGAGAAACCTGCCATGAAAGTTTCTAACCAGCACACAGAGGATGGTGCTGCTACCACTTTTCCAGGTCTTCTGGAAGGACACTTAGACATGTGGTCAGAAAGGAACCAGGAATCAAACTACCAATCATGGGGTTTGTGGACAACTGCACTAGCAATGCATTCACTGATCCCTTGTTGCCGTAATTCACACTTGACGGCGACAGAGTGATTTTAGAATTTTAGCCAATGCACTTAGCATTTTAACTTGACTAAAAACTTTGAAGTGGTAATTCTACTTGCAGTGGAGTATTACCTGCCCTTGATCACTGAGTTTGTGAGTAAAATGCATGAACTAAGTATAGAATATATGTCTTTAAATTGATACAGGCTCCTTAATCACACTGTGTCATTGTCTCAGATCTGCCACAGCCGCACTGGAGAAATCAACCCTGTCAAAGTCAGCAATCTTGTCAAGCTCTACGTCCAGCGCTACAAATACTTCCGGAAACACGGACGCAAAATAGACGAGGAAGAGAGGGAAGACAGGGAGCCAGGAGCACTGCATTCCTCTGCCTGATACAGGACTTTAAAAACAAAATGTTCCCCCATGTCGCCTTCTGCTCAAGATCTGGGCCATCCACTGATTGTTTTTGTCCAATACTTTACTGCTTTCATAGCCCATTCGGTCTGTGTTTTTATGTGATAAGTGTGTCTCCCCTTATCTCTGTAATCTCACTGTAAATATGTCTCACTCAGAAAATGTATTATGTATGCATTGTGGACATGGACGATCATGCACACCTGTATAATTCAATACAGAGTACACCTAGCCCGCAATAAACACTACTTTTGTGAAGTTCACACTCTTTAGTTAGTTTCCATTAGTAGCTTCACACTGGTGGTCAGAATTGGACTGTTTTTTTCTTTCCCAACAGCATTGGATCAGGCCCCCACCACCTACAGTATATACCAGGTGCACACGGCATACAGTTGGACACTACACCACGTTTGCCCTCCCACTGTCTTTGCAGACAGAGAGCAGGCCGGAGCTGTCCGCTGACACTCGACTTCTCACCTCTTTGATTGTGTTGTGCTGTGTGTGCATGTGTTCACTGAGGTCGAGAAAGTTGCTAAATCTCTTTATAAAGTGACTTGACCAACGAAATATAAATGTTGCTTGAAAACCACTAGAGTAAGGTGGTTTAATTCAGTTGCTTTTCTTCGCTCAATAATTACTTAATAAAGTTTCTATAGTTGCTTAATATAAAACGGTGATGTTCAAAGCTCTGGCCTCCGTTGCTCACACTAAGCTTAAAGTTGCAGTTACTCTTATGTAAGCTCAAGTGATTGTTTTAATGTGACGTACTGGATACAGAAGCTACTAAAGTCATTAGTTTAGGGTTAGGATTTTTTTTTATTCCAGTTTTCTGTAATTTAAGGAATGAAATCGGAGGCTTAGTTAAGTATTCTGAAGGACATTTTATACAGTGCAGACACCACACAGAAGATCCCTGGATGCTTTCTCACAAATTTTTTTAAACTTAGATTCTTGTCTTAAAGGCCTAGGGTGTGCAACTAATGTTTTATGCAAGAATGTATGTGATCCTGCCAGTATATTACTGGTAATAAAGCGGGTTTCCACTTCACCCATCGCTCAAAGTGTGCTATCTATGCTGCGGGCGGCTGGGATCCCGCCCCCTCCACACACTGCTTTACGGCACGCGTCGTCCATTTACGGCGACCCGCCATTTTCTTTTTTCGAGATCCGGAGCAGCTTGTTCGCGTCGTGCTATCTGTGGCGCCGAGTGGTCCGCCGGACTGACTGATTAGTGTTCTAATCCATGCTTAGTGACTGTGTGTCATCTGTAGCAAGCTAAAGTTGGTCCAAGAGACCTGCAAACGCCATACGATTCTTTTTGTGGTCTATGGTCCGACATTTGTAAAACGTAGGAGGGGAGAAGGTAAGGATCTTGCTCGAAGCTCCTTGTTAGCTTTGTTAGCTTGGTGGCTAAGCCCAAAGAGCGCCACTTAAGTCTTAACGCTAACCTGGTGTTGGACTTCTAACAGGCAGTAATATAGAGTGAAACTTTACTGCGCAACATATGTTTTATAATTACAGCAACTTTCTTTAATCACATTAAATGTTGTCTAGCAAAGTGACGGACCGTATCCGAACGGGCCACATGCTAGTTATGTTAGGGAAGTAAGTTGACGCTAGCTTTTACGAAGACAAAAAACGGCACCTTAAACCAAGGGTTGTGCGCTATGCTTATTGTTTTTTCGCTGTGCCATCTTCTGTGAAATTTGCATCTCGACTAATATCCTTTGTTTACCTAGGTGAAAGATGACGCAGTTTCTACCCCCTAACCTGCTGGCTCTCTTCGCCCCGCGGGACCCGATACCGTTCCTGCCCCAGCTGGTGAAGTTGCCACATGAGAAACATCACAACCAGCCCTATAGCGGCATTGCGCCATTTATCAGACACTTTGAGGTGAATATGTCATATATAGTGTCTGGCGTGTCTTAGATTATGTACAGTTTGTTTCTCGCTGACATATTTTTATTTTTTTGGTAACAAGGATCCCAGAGATGCCCCTCCACCAACAAGGGCAGAGACTCGTGAGGAGAGGCTAGAGAGAAAGGTGAGATGTTAACTTTTTATAGTATAAACATTTTGGTTATGGTGTGATAATTATCTGGCTACAAACAAAAGGTTTGGGGTCATTTTAGTTATTTTCTTCAACGAATGAATAGCGCTTAACTGAATCAACTCTATATACGTTATAGACACATTCCTGGTTATAAAACAAGTGATCTCTTTAAGAACAGACAGAGTTTTGTCAGCTCACCAGTCCGTCTGCACTGTCTGGTTAGTGCTGGGGTAGGCAACCACGGTCCTAAAGACATACCCTCCCTGCACACACAGCTGTTGATCAACAGTTGGAACCGTTGTTCACCTGCATCAGGTGTGTTCAGCCAATCAGAAGCTGTAAGTGCAGGGATGGTTAAAAACAACCAAGGCTGCAGCTCTCTAAGACTATGAGGCTAGTTGTTAGCTCTTCTCAAAATAGTTATTTTGCACTATTTTCTCCACTAGACCCGTCTGCTGACAGCTTGTTTTTTGCTTTGTTTATTTGTTGTACTTAAAAAACTTAATTTAGTGTGAAGCTGCTCTACTCACAGAACACTTAGATATTTAAGTGAGTCTCCATCCTCTTAACCAATCACTGATTTGTTTTTAAAGTTTTTAGCATTAGGATTTAGCATTTATTTTAATTTCATAACAGCTAAGAGTCAATGAGGCAGCACCTTCTATTCCTTTTATTTCTTCTACAGCGGCGAGAGAAGATTGAGAGGAGGCAATCTGTAATGGAGACAGAACTCAAACTTTGTAAGTTTTCATGGAGGCATACAATACGTCTTAAAGCCACTGTATACATTAGTTAAACTAATCTTAATTTCCTGCTTTCAGGGGACCCTCACAATGATCCTAATGCACAAGGGGATGCCTTCAAGACTTTGTTTGTTGCACGAGTGGTGAGTATATTAAAGTCACTTACTTTTTACTTGGCGAGTTTTAATCATGGGATAATGAGTAATTGACCATAAATGATGTCTAATAATATTCTGTCCTTGTTTTAGAACTACGATACGACAGAGTCCAAACTTCGCCGTGAGTTTGAGGTCTATGGTCCCATCAAACGGGTATGTTGAGCTCTTTGATACTCACTTTAAACTCTAAAACCTGGGGGCAATTGAACAGCTATGTATGGAACACAGAAAATCTCTATCTTATATGTGAAAAATGTGCTGAGTTGACCTACAGGAATAGAATAATTGTTTATATAGCAAAGAATCCCACAGCCAGCTGATGTCTAATGTTTGTCTCTTACAGATTTACATAGTGTACAACAAGAAGACGGGGAAGCCTCGGGGCTATGCATTCATTGAGTACGAGCATGAGCGTGACATGCACTGTGAGTACCAACATATAGAGCACAATGCAAAGCCATTTTACAAATGATCACCTGTTAAAGTAGCTGATCTAGGGCATGCAGGGTGGTTCTTCAATTGACCCTGATTTTGTTTATTTGATATGAATGTTGATGTAATGATAAGAAGATGGAGGCTTGTGATTACTGCCTAATGAGGACTTAGGTGGCTATGACATCACAGAAACAGTGCATCTTACACATTATGCTACAGTTTGCATGTTGAACTCCACTCTAGTGACTGTGTGTGTTTGAAGCGTCTCATCAGTTGACTAATAGTCTGGTAGAGGAGGGAGGCTGGTTCATTCAGTGGGGCATCCTGGGAAAAGTGGGAGGACAAAGTGGTATAAATGTGTCTTTCATTTGTGAACCTGAACATCTTTGCCTGTCAAAGGGCGCATTGTCTTTTAACTGTTAGGCATTGTAGCTCTGTGGAAGAGCAGCTCTCCTGGTTGGACTTAAATGGTAAGCACAAGGTCAGACTGGTCACCAAGCATTGAATGGGGTTTTTACCAGAAATGTGTGAAGGACTGTATTGAACCCATCCTTTATGACTAAGCATTGAGCTTGTTTGAGTTTTATTTGGTGGTCTTCAACCCTGGTCATGGTGAGATTAGTTCAGCTTCACCACGTCAGTGAAATGTTTAAGCTGGCGGTGAACCTGCAATGAACACAGCTCCAGTAGTGTCTCAAGTGCCATCTAACACAGTGACACCTTTCTGGGACATTCGTGAGATCAGCTCTTCAAGACCAGAGTTGCTGAATCACAGTTATGTAGTTACAGCAGGGGTTGGTCTAGAGGGGTGGATGTGGGACTAAACAGTATATTAACTGTGTGTTGTTCTCATTGCCACTGCAGCCGCCAATCTGTGATGGCTATTGGCCAGAGCTGGCTGGCAGATGATGATGGTTATGATACATCTACACCCTACTACCACAGCTCAGTATATGGTTGGTATAATGGGTTTGTATGATGGGTAAGATTTCTTTCCACCCTCCATCTCCTACATAGGAAAGAAGAGCTACGTTCAATGGGTAAAGCGTTTTTTGAAAGCCCCAAGAATCTATTAGTGCAGTTATTACTGCTTGGATATTGGGCTTTGACCATTGAACGCACCCCTACCACTAGTATAATAACCGTTGCCCAATGATTCAGCCCTTTATGTTAAAGCCACCACGGGTTACCTCGGGGCTGATGTAGCAGCATGTAGAAACACAACCAGTGAAATCTGTTCTTTTACCACCTTCTGCGGGTTTAGTAAGAAATTGATGTGTTTTGTTGCCCAGCAATATATTGCTGTGGACCCACAAAGATGACATCTGCCGTGAAGAGACTTGTTTAAAGTACAAAAGGATAGTAATGAGCCTTAGAGTATCACTTAAAGTATGTTCATTAGTTATGTGGAAGTGTCTGTGCAGTTGGCAGTCAACCGGAGAAAGATGGAAACACTTGGGAAGTGTCACCTCATGTCTGTTCAGCTCCAGTGTTAGTGGGCTAAAGTAAGATATAAGTCAGTGAGACATGAGTAGCATTTATATACATACACACAACCTCGCTTAATGTAGAGAATCTGATGGGGGGGTGGTGGTGGTGGTGTATTGCAAAACCTTTTCCAAGCTGGCTTTAATAGAAAAGGCTGATGAGGGTAGCTTTCTTCGTAATTCAGTTAGATGGGCTGTTCATACATTAATTCACTACATAACCAAAGTTGGATATTAGTTAATGTAGCCTTACAGATGAATTCAGTCAGATTTTCAAAAATATTTTTTTCAGACTTTGACATGTCAGCAACATGTTTAGACAGTGGGTGCCTTAAACCACTTCAACATTTCAGGCCACTTCACATTCAAAACATGTCAGCGTTAGGAACATGACTTCACTGAATTGTTAGAAAACTAAATACAGTTTCTATCTCATTAGTTGGTTGGGGTTGAGATAAGGCAACTCCTGTAAGAAGGCTCTGTATTTTTGTTTTGTTTTTGTTTTTCAGTTGGTCAGTTTTGGTAGTACTGGTGGGGGTTTGGTAAGGCCCTAATATTGGAAGGGATTTTGTGGACCTGGGTGAACTCTGGAAGTTGATGGGGTTCTGGTAAGGCCCCCTATAGGTGTTGTGACAGTGTGTATTCTAGTGCAGGAGAATTCTGGTAAAGCCCAGAGGCTGGGGCAGAGACTGTCATAAGGTCCCATCACTGTGGGATTATGGTAAGAACATGATCTGAGCGCGTGTCTGATTGGGGGATTCTGGTAAGGCCCTCAGTTTGTATTCTGTAAGTGACGGCTTTGGGTAAGGCCCTGTTCATCACTACGTCAGACCAGTGTAGCAGCAAGAATGAACCACTAGGATCTCACCAAGTCCGTCGTACAAGGTGGATGCAATGACTGTGGTATAACGGGGTGAGGTGTGGAACAAAGTTGATAAAAAGCCAGATGTTTTAGTCTTTTTGTTGATAAAGGCTCCTTACTGTTGGCTTGCATCATGATGTGTGTCTTGTTGCTCTCTGAGCTACATGCCTCTGTGTGTGCACAATCACTTAATCTCAGAATTAATCTGTTACTGATCAAAATAAATTCGGGACGCTGAAAATTTGTAGATTTCAGCAATGTCCAGGTAGTTATTATATATACCTGTCATCCGTCCCAGCAGGTAGTGTTAGAAATGCAGAATAAATAAACTGATTCGAGATGGCAACTGTGGTTTACCAATCAAACTCACAGACCTACTTAGTCAACATAAAATAGTGATAAGTTATAACATGGTTATAATCCATACCAAAGACAATGTAAAATTTTAAGTCCACACAGGCATTTAAAGACTTTAAATTACCATAGACAGTGATAGCAGTGAAACAAAGCTGGGAGTTTAAATAGAACGTATCAATCACTCATCGGGTGGAAGGAAGTCTACTCCCATTATCCTTCGGCTTTTACCCAGAGAGCAGCCATCTCGGCCTCGCCTGCTCCTGGTCAGTATAATAATGCACTGTTTCCTTCCTTGGCCACATTGATGCAGCAGTGCTTCCATCTCACCTCTGTGTTCCCTGTCACCATCCTCTTCTCCAGCCGCCTACAAGCATGCAGATGGGAAGAAGATTGATGGCAGAAGGGTGCTGGTGGACGTGGAAAGAGGTCGCACCGTCAAAGGCTGGCATCCTCGCAGGCTAGGTGAGTTTTATTTCCCATTATTTCTTTGTCAACTTACAGTGGCCCCCTATTAATTGCAGTTGTTGTCAGTCAAGTTGCGTACTAAAAAATAACCCCCAATAAGCGACACCAATCAGGATGCAGAACACAATGCGCTGTAAAAACGTGCAAAATTGCACCAAAAAATATGCGAGGCGGCCAAAGCTGCGTTATCCTCCTGAGACCCAGAAAAATAAGTGATGCAATCACTTTTTTTGCATTAAATCATTGTTTTGGATGAAAACAACATGCCACAAGTCTTTTTGTCAAACCCATTTTTGAGTTATTTTTTTATGGAATGTCTTTGCAGTGGACAACGGTATCTGGTGCCAATAAAATATTCCTATATATATGAAAAATGATTAGTAGTATTAACATGATTAATTGTATAACAAACAATTACAATGCAAAACAATTTATAGCTTTACTTATTTTAGTAAAGCCTATATTTTATATTAACACTGAATATGTCAAAAACATTGAAAACCTTTATTTAAACTTATTCTGGCACTTTTTAGATTTAATACCACACTTCTCCAAGTATTGATATTATACTGTTTTTTTTATTGGTATTATTCTGATATGGTAAATGATACTGCAAGAAGTCATTTTTTTTGTCTTGGTTAGACAATGATGCATCACATTTGAAATATTCGACAAATGTTTACTATTGAAACCTACAACCTTTCTGCATCTTTATTATTTATTACATCAACTATCTTTGGCAAATGGAGTGAACAATAGTTTTTACAACACCCCAGAGATGTAGTTTCACCCATCTTCTATTAGGTGGAGGAGCCTTCTCTTTTTATCATTGGTGCTCCTTCACATAATTTTTTTGGTTTGCAGCAAAATGTGCGTAAGAAATCAATTTCTCAGCTAACAGAAGCTTAAATTCCATGTATTGGAGGATGTCCTTCCTGTGTTTCGATGCCCAGCTATTTACCGAGCACTGGATCCACTGTCCTCCACAGACCATTAAAAAATGACATCTGAGAGAAACCAATCATGTAATAACATATCTGTTCCTCCTATGGTGATATTGTACTAGCTCACACATCTGCTTTGTGATTCTAAACCAAGGCTGCTGAAGCCAACAGAACTAGAATGTTATCGTTTCCCTTTGTCAATCCAAGTTTTCTTATAATCCTCTCAGAGTTCATCAGAATAAGAATCAAGTCATCAAAATCAGTTCATTAAAAAAATTAAGCAATTGATCACAATCAGTTCCCTGTTTCATTATCTTGAAGTATCTGGCTTTTTGTAAGAAAAAGAGATTAAGTCCTTATGTCCACCACAAAGGACATTAGAAAAAGGTTTTTTCAGTATTTTAAAAAATACTGCATGTTATTAAAACCACCTAAAATGATTGATTAAACACTTATTCTTAAGAAAACGGTTTCTTCCTTTAAAAACACAACTGCATAAATTTAATAACTAACTTCTCATGCTGGCTCGTATGGCAGCCATTTTGGAAAAACAGATCTTTTGTTTCATTGGACAAAACCCAACAAATCACATATCACTGGAAAGGATGTCCTCTACAATGTACAACAGATTTATTCTTGTAGACCATTTATTTTTTGAAATAGAGCTATGAAACTCACGTCCTGTACAGAGGACAAAAATGCATTGCTGGGTCTCAGCAGCGAAGGACCACTGTACATGTGTATGTCTGCCAGGTAAAGTAAAAGTGAAGCAGACCCACTAACATGCAAACGGTTCCTTGTTTTTTAACTAGGTGGTGGATTGGGTGGCACGAGGAGGGGTGGAGCTGACGTCAACATCAAGCACTCTGGCAGAGATGATGCATCCCGTTATGATGATCGTCCTGTGGGGAGGTGTGTGTTTTGACAGAAGACTTGTTTATATATATGTGTGTGTATACTCGTACTGTGTTGGTTGACTCTCTTGTTTAACGGCCTCCATTTTGTATTTGATGGTTTATAGCGATCGGGACCGTGGGGAACGAAGGGAGCGCAGCCGGGAACGGGATAAGGACAGAGAACGCCGGAGGTCCAGATCCCGTGAACGCCGCCGTCGTACCCGTTCCCGGGAGCGAGAAAGACCCATTGCTGCCGGAGAGGAGGTCAGTGTCCCTCCTGGCGGCAGGCGTCGAGAGCGAGAGAGGGAGCGCAGTCGAGAAAGGAAGAGGAGAAGCAGGAGCCGGGACCGCAAGAGAGACCGGGAGAGAGGCAAGGGCTTGGATGGGGAAGAGGTCAGCCAGGGAGAGGGTGCCCCCGAGGTTGGGGAGCGGATGCCTGAAGAACACGAAGAAGGAGGGGAGGGAATGGAGGAGCGTAGAGACAGGGACAGAGAAAGGGACAGAGATCGGAGGCGTAGCCATAGGGACAGGGACAGGCGCAGGGGAGACCGGGACAGAGACCGAGAGCACAAGAGAGAACGGGGGGAGAGAGACAGAGGGGAGAGAGACAGAGGGGAACGCAGAGAGGAGCGCCACGGCTCCCTGCGAGATGACATGGGCGCCCAAGACGACATGGGCAACGAGGATGAGGGAGGAGCGCCGCCACACATGGAAGAGTACAGTCAGGACGGGATGATGGACCAGCAGTCTGTGCCATCGGCCGATGGCTACGGCTCCAGTGAGAACGGCTACAAGATGGAGGCTCCAGGGGACGAGTACTGAGACGCTCCCTCTCCCAGCAGATTCCACTCATACGTTTCATTCTGTATGTCACTTGGCCTGTAGCTGTGGGGGTGAGGCCAGGACTCGCTCACTGTCAGACATGTTGCTGGTTTTCTTCCTCTGTTGCAATATTCCACTGATTATTGTTGCACATGTTGATGCATTGAACTGATTGGATATCTCTGAAAATTGCAGCTTTCATGCATTGCCCAACTTACCTGTGCCACTGTATATTACCAGATGACCATAGTGATTGAAGCTGGGCATCATTTTTTCTACTTTTAATTTGTTTCTCTTGTAATCTCCACCACCCACTGGGGACTGTAGAAACAAGCTGTTTTGTTCTGACATGGGTACAATGTGTTGACTTTAATTTGTAGATCCACAAACAAGTGAGATACTTTGGACCCAGTTACCCATTTCTACTTAGTGTGTGGAATAGAAGGATATGTGTGACGTGAGGACGTTTCTGTTGATTCATTCTGGAATATTTTTTTAATGTCTGCTGTTTGTATGTTTAGATTTGCAGGATCATTTTAATAAAGATGTGACCTAAAGCTAGAGCTGCTCCGTAACATTTTGGTTTTAATGTCCGTCATAAGACATGCTGCGACTATAATGAGCTGTGGAACACCACAGGTCGTCTGTTGGAAGCTTTAAAGAGACGCAGCAGCTCCTTCCAGTCGCGCAGTGGAGCTGCTGCGTCAGGTTCTCGTGCCTGAACGTCTTTCCAGCATCTGCACCCCCGCTCCAACACTCAGGCTTCAGTCTGCTCACAAGGTCTTCAAATAACATGGACCCCGCGTCAGTGTGAACCAGACTTCTGCTCATAGTGTTAAATCGAGGCATCGTCCAGCAGAGGAGCTCAGAATGATGTCCTACTACCACCCGGCCAAGGAAGCAGACATGGCGGCCATGACGGAGCCGCTGTGCCTGGAAAGAGGTAACGAGCTGACTGGAGTGCTTCTCCACCTCCTACTACTTCCTGACACTTCAATTGTGGTACATGTGCATTGAGCTTTAAACATTAAGTCATGGTGACGGTTATTTTAACATGAGCACTAAGCTGCAGTTGTTGCTCGTACGTATGTGTGGGGCTTGGTGTGCCGCGCGAACGCTGTTCGCTCCTCTCCTCGCGCCATTAGCAGTAGCGTACGTTCATGCGGCTAAGTCATTGTTGACGTCCTTCCATGGGTTTTGCGTTGGTTTCATTTCACGTTCTCTGTCCTTCACCACATTTGCGCGAAACCGTTCTGAATTGATTTGTGCGAAACATTAATCATCCATGTATCGAACCAGAACGCAAAAAAATGTCAGTAGGGTAGAGCACTGCGATGCGGACGCGTCATGAGCAGGCGAAGCCGCTTGAATGCAGGAGGACAGAAGTTCGTTCGCACAAGCTTGGATGACATTGAGCTGTAGGTGTTCGCCTGAAAACGTACGAGCGGGGGTAATTCAAGGTGGGGTCGCACACTGCAGTTACAAACACACTTACTAACCCTGATGAATGTGGCTAAACGCAGGGTTCGCCGAGAGACTTGCATTAGTAAAGTAGATATGGATCAATGTCTGTTGCTGATAATCAACATAACATCTGTAAGATATAACAAGTCTCAGTCAATTGGTGAAACAGTAAAAATCAGGAGTGAGGAATGACCAAAAAAGTCTAAGAGTCACTGTTCTCCTTGAGTTGTCTAAAAGAACTTCTAAAACCTAGACGACCAAAGACTGAACATGAGCTATAAAAATATACTTTGTTGGCATTTTTTACTTTAAATTTGTTTCTTTCAATCGCGCCCACCTCAACTTGCAACAACAACATTGGTAAACTATGTAGCATAATCATTTCTGACAGATCTATGGTACAGAATCTGGATTTTTACGTACTCGTACTAAAAGACAAGGCCATCAAGCTTGTGTTTATTACTAAATGTATTGAATTCAGTAACTGATTCACTAATCATAATTGTCACCCTGTGAGTCTGGGCCCTGTGAGGATTGGGGCCCACTAGGACAAGCGGTGTACTTTTCTGATGATAATCCAGGTTTATGTTTGTCAGATGTGTGCAGAGTGATCGAGCTGCTGGATCGGCTGCAGAGGAGCGGCGAGCTGCCCCCTCCCAAACTGCAGGCGCTGCAGAGGGTCCTGCAGAGCAAATTCTGTGCTGCCATCAGAGAGGTATGGATCATTTGATGTACTGAGCTGGGGTGTGCAGAAGTGGGGGCTGCTTGGTCCCCAGGCTTTTTCACAAACGAATGAAGATGGCCCCTGAACATTATTATAGATACCGCTTTTAGTATCTTTACATTTTCTTACTATTCCTCGTTTTTCTGCCATATAAAGATGTCTTTATCACTTAACACCCACATGTTGCTGTGACTCACATGGACTCTGCTCTGTTGTCCCTCAGGTATATGAGCAGCTGTATGACACTCTAGACATTGTTGGAGGACCAGAAGTGCGAGCACAAGCAACAGCCAAGGTATTATTTATTAATAAAAGTCTTTTAAAAACCCTCAGACCTCTAGTTCAGTAATTCCTAACCTGGGGGTCCCGGCCCCCACAAGGGGGCGCCAAAGCCTCCCAGTGGGTCGCCAGGACCTCTCCACAAAGGGGTTAAAATGTATTTATTATATTGTTTATGTAACGTTTATTAAATAGATTTTTTAAGCCTAAATGTTCAATTATATTTCTAAGCATGTATTATTATTTGTGTAACATAATTATATCTTTGCAGTTTTGTAATGTTTTTTAGTTATAAAAAAACAGAAAAATCCTTCTATGAAAATGAGGCTGCTAGCATAACAATACGGTCGCAGTGTGCAAGCTAATCACAAGAGGGAAAACAGGCAAATTACCAAGCGTGAAAGAGAGGAGAGTATGGATCGTATCAGAAAGAAATCAAAACCTTTTAAAAACAGCTTTAACAATTTTATTGTTTCATAATAATAATACTGTTAGTACTGGAGGGAAGAATGGGGGGGGAGGGGTCATCAAAAATTGTCTAGAAAAATAGGGGTCCCTTGGGAAAAAGGTTGGGAACCACTGCTCTAGTTCATTATATAAGTAGGATTTTGAGGTGCATGAAGTTGAGGTTTTATATTTTGTGTTACATTAAGGTTTACTCCAGTATAATTATCTACCAGCTTTAGTTGGCTTTCTACGGAGCCCAGGAGGGGCCACGGAGAAGAAAAAAATATAGGGCGAAGAAAAAAAAAAGTTATTGTCAGTCTGACGGGCAGACGTTGTCCAGTGAGCAGAAACAGTTCACCTGTAAGCTATGACAATTTTTTGGCTATTTGAGCTGCCAGAGAGGAACACATGGGTATTTAACGACTTGATAAAGTAAGCCGTACTCTAGATTTAGCAATACGTGCGCACGGTTTACTTTTTTTCTTTGTCCTATATCTTCTTCTCCCCTATAGAGGTCCGTAGTTTTCAAATGCACATTCCTAATAAATATAATATAATTAAACATAAATTATAAATTAATAAAATCAGCTCCACCCTCACAGCTGATATTTTTGTTCCACACCAACTAGCTATAGTAACACAAAGATGTACACTTCAGTGTAACACGAAGATGCATTTTCTTTCCAGATGTGTATGTCCTTCACGCTTACAGCACCAGTGTAAAACAATGATAGATTATTGTCACAATGGTGAACAGAGCATAAACAGCAGATGTGGTGTGTGTGGTTATGCTGTAGCATCCTCATAATCACCTGAAGCATAACGTCAAAATAAATAACAACACATCACATATGATGAATGAATAACAAATGAACACAGGTGTCAGTCTTCTGGCAGTGTCAGATATAGCTTGTTATATAATAGAGATATTTGAACAGTCATTATAAAGTGCAGTAAAGGCAGCCTGAATGTTTACGGCTTCCTTTCTAACCAGGCCACAGTGGCAGCCTTTGCAGCCAGCGAGGGCCACGCACACCCAAGGGTGGTGGAGCTACCCAAGACTGATGAGGGTCTTGGCTTTAACATCATGGGGGGCAAAGAGCAGAACTCCCCTATCTACATCTCTAGAGTGATCCCTGAGGGCGTGGCTGACCGCCAAGGAGGGCTGAAGAGAGGAGACCAACTGCTGTCTGTGAATGGAGTGGTAAGACAGTCCGTCCCACGGTCTACTTAAAGAGATGGACGTGGACATTGTTTCGACAGTCCGCAGCTTCTCAACCTCAACAATTGAATAATCACTTTTATTCTTTAAATAAACAGTATTATGCAAAGGTTTTACTGTCAGTCTAAATGTAGCATCCCATAAAGATGACACAAAGCCTAATGTATTAAAAACTAAACTCTCTCCTTTGTACAAAATATTAGCTGCCCCTTGACTTGACTCCAAATTCTGATCTGCTGTATCCTGTTTTTGTGAAATGGACAAAACCTTTATCCCAGAATTGGCCATTTGACCAAACTGACATGCAGGACAAGAATCACCCTGATCAGGGAGACTGTACCCAACTCATACAACCAGGCTGTAGTGATAACTGGGTCTGACCAATCACTAGTCTGCAATGTTCTGACCTCATTCCTTGGGACTGCCTTGACCCGCTGGAACATTTTAGCAGGTGATGCCAAAAAAAGTGGCTGTTACCAGCTTCTACCCTAAATCTTTGCCTAATGGACATGCAAATAAGTCCAACTGGTAAGCATTGGAAAGAAAAGGATAGCAGACAGTTGTGGAGTCTCTACAGGAGACGTCTCTGACTGTTGTTGAGTGTCCAAACCAAAGACCACAGTTTAAAATTTTATATACATTTGCAAACATTTCAAAAAATCTGTTTAATCTTTGTCACGATGAATACTGTTTGTAGATTGTATTCACGTATTTTGAATTGCATTAAGTTAAAGGTTAGCCAATCCTTGCCATAAAACTAGATACTACATAAGTATTGAGTCCTTTGCTCTGTGCGGGTGTGTAGAGCGTCGAAGGGGAGCACCACGAGAAGGCCGTGGAGCTGCTGAAGGCTGCCCAGGGTTCAGTGAAGCTCGTGGTCCGCTACACCCCAAAGGTCCTGGAGGAAATGGAGGCTCGCTTTGAGAAGATGAGGAGCGCCCGCAGACGACAGCAGCACACCAGCTACTCGTGAGACAGCTCATTAGTCTGCACCCTGTCACCACTGTTAAATAACATCTGTACTAACCTGCATGCCTCCACCTCCACCTCCACCTGGTATCAACTGTATCAGCATGCTGATGTAGTCACAGTTAAGAAGTGTTTGAGTTATTTTGTGATTTTCTGTCTTTCTTCGTGCAGATCTCTGGAGTCCAGGGGCTAGCTAACCCACTGCCTCCATCCTTCACTGTGTCCAACCCTCCTGACTCTTATTTTCTAGTATTGGGGGGGGGGAGCAAAAAATCAAAGTAGCCTACCAACACATGTTATCTGGATGGTCTCTTCATGAAGCTAACGCTGCAGTTTAGTGAGTTCTCCCCTCCCTCTTTCCTCATTTCTTAAAGAAATGCTGAATTAGCTTGTTGTGGGACCATGTCTAGAACTCCACATTCCCAGTGTGAAACTCTCCCCAGCATCGTGTTACAAAAGGGCAACACGTTCCTTCTATTGTGTGGCATACCTGGAACCTGTGTTTGCATTTGACTTTAGTAAGGCCATGGCGTGCGCTGCGCTGCGCTCCTCAGCAGTGGTCGCTGTGGGCAGTTAGACCTCAGAGGAAACATGGAAACAGCCCTTCATCCCCATGTTCCAGCTACAGGGCTAAACATTAGCATTATTAAGAACTGCACTGATATCAGTGACTGGTAAACATCGTCTTAGTCTGTGTTTCAAAAATTGTTTCATGTTCATGTGTTTGCAACCAAACAAATACAGTTCACAAAGTCATAAATGGAATAAAATTTGTGTGAAGTGAATGTTGTCTGCTTTCCATCAGCAAACTGCACATTCAATTCTAAAATTGTGTGTGGAGGAAATACTTGACTGTTTTTTTTTTCAGTCCATAACAGATACCATGTGTCACTTTATTTAAAACATTGGAAATGTGGGACCTGGAAATTCATCTTTCGTTAATTGTACTCGGAAATGAAAAATTATTAATTCTTAATGTCTGACTCTTTAGAATAGCACCCTTAGGCAGCTGGACACACTCAGGGCCCCCTGGCATTTTTTCTACAATGGAAATTTAAATTTCTTGCAAACTCTGCAGAAGTTTCCATTAATGTTTGGCACTAGATTGATTTGTCCAGTTCAATTCATTAGCTGAGGCTTTCTTGCTGCAACTCGTGTCAAACCTGCAAGTCTTCCCTTTCCAGCTGACCACTTGTGTACTACAACGACTCTTCAGCTGTGGTCCAGTAAGCTGCATATAACACACTATGCTGCTGACTCTGAAAATCCTTTCTTCTGATGCTGTTGTGGCTTCAGGCGTCCTAGTTTGAGGGAGTGCATTTTTCTCACCATCTGGATAACAATACACCACTTTCTGCAATGCAAAAAGTCTATTATAAATAGACTGCAACAACTTTCAAGGCTTTGCATATTTGTAAAATGTAATTGTTTTTCACTTTTGTGTAACTTTTTAACCTCTGGCAGTTCACCACAATCCACTCGTTTAATTGTACCAGTAATTGGTTTACAATTTCAATGAATTACAACCAATTGGTCAAAACAATCTTTGTCCATAATACAGTGAAAACAAAATTTCTTTACTAATGATTACCCAAAAATGTCCTTAAATTCTATGTTTTAATGGAGATATTTGATGAAATTACTGGTTTCAAGATAATAGTAGGTTTGAAATTCATCCTAAATCATTTTCACAGTAATTGGGTGAATTATTGTCCTAATAAATACAATGTTACTAAAAATGTGTCCCAGTAACAGGCTCTAATGAATTCATACTTCTGTCAGGCTAGTTATCAAAGCAGTAACCCGAAACTAACACTAGAAGTCGCACATCATCCACAGGAGCAGGTCTTTATGTAAGTCCAGACCACACAGCCACACATCCATCCAGCACGCCGCGTTCACGTGGATCCCTAGACATCGGTGTCAGTGCGCTGCTGGTGGTTTCCTGTATGTGACGACGTCATACACACATCATCACTGACTTTTGAAGTGTCTGCTTGTTATACCGCGGAACACCTCACTGTGGGGTTATGGGCTCTTACTCTGAATGTACATAAGAGTTGTTCATTGATGAATGAAGGTTTTACAACGACATCTTGCAGCTGCTGTTTCCCCCTAAAGCGCGCGGTCACTCCATCATCGCACGGTGCCATGGATGTGCTGATGCTCCGTGCGCTCCATGCGCGCTTTGCGTCGTCAGGAAAGTTGCCTGATCTGCAGCAGAGCAGCGGTGCGTCACAAACATCCACCTGATCCAAAGAAAAGGAGAAGGAAGAGCTGCGTAACGAGCCGTTTTTCGACGCTACATGCATGAGCTGATATCGTAAACTGGCCTATAAGTGGACGAGATAGCAAGGAAACAGCGAAATGTTGCCGGAGCACCAAACCGGGATGTTAAAGAGGACGATGCTGTGAGGGCGGATCTCCTGCGAGGCTTCAACCTGTGTCTGCGCTCCTCGAGAGGGAGATAGGCGAGAGACAACGCGAACCGAAGGGGAGGGATAATGCTCAAAGTTTGGCCGTGTCTTTTACAAGTGCGCCCGTCCCGCCACAGCTGCAGAACACGAGCATGAACTGAACGAAGAATGCATGTCGTGTGGGACATATCAGTGATTCTGCAAACATATATCATCTGCACATCATCAGGTAAGGAGGAGAAAAGATGCTTCTAATGTTAGAGCGACATGGAAACAGTAGGATGAGGTTGTACCACTGATACCTGCCAGTCAAACCTGAATCATTATTAAATTCACATGTTAAAACTCTACATGAGCAACACTGAATCTGTAGTCTCACACACACACACACACATAGAAATCCTACTGGAGCAACAATTAGCTCCACACAGAGATTCCCTCAGTATGAGACAGGACTTCACACTCATCACCTCTGGAGTCGCTGCTGATTTTGTTGCACATTCTGTATCCCGGTGACTCGTCCTTGGGCGAAGTTTGGCAGCACCGCAGGTAAGTTTCACAGCGTTTCTCTCAGGGAATCCTAATTAACACAATGCAAATGCATTTGTTTATGGAATTCCAGAAGAATGAAGCCAATTGAAGACAAAATATTTGACCAATTCAAAGCTCCAGGAATCGAGCTGCTACTTCCCTCCATTTAATCCTGCTGGAGAGATGTAGTGCTTCTGTACACTACTAGATCACTGTTGTTGCTTTATTATATTGCAAAGGAGTCCAGTTGGCTTTCAGTCAGGAAACCTAATCTTCTTGTCCTGGTCATTTGGCACTTTTCACTACTTTCGTCTTTGAAAAGTGAGTTGAGTTTTTGGCTCAGTGTTTGGTATTGTTGTCATGTTAGAAACGTCTTCGTCTTTCATTTAGTATGCAGGCTTACAAACCTGGATTCATAGTGTCCCTGTAAATCTACCTCTACAGCACACACCTGCCTACATGTTTCACATATACTGGTCAAATGTAAAAACCATCAGGTCACTCAAAAGACTTTTCAAAGTATTCTGAGACACATTAGACCACATACAGTATCACGTGATTCTGAGGTGGCGACTTGATTGATGTTACGTTGTCTAGCACTAAACAATTCCTATGCATGTTTTTGTCTTGACCAGTTAGGCCTAATCAGGGTGCTTTTTTTTGTAGTATCTCAGTTTTTGCGAGAACTAAATGGTAATTGCGGGTGTTTTCTCCTTGTAAGTCGCTTTGAATAAAAGCGTCTGCCAAGTAAAGTAAAGTAAAGTAACACCAGCACCAGATACATGCTATAGATGTAGATAATATATGGTGTCTTATTTTCTTATTTCAGGAAATCTTACCAAGTTGTAATGGGCATCAAAAACCAGTTCTTGTTGAGAACCGGTTCCCACTGTTTCAATTCCTTGGGATTGTTTGACAATTTTGCAAACGTTTCCACTATCGATTCCAGTCACCTCGAATGATGTCACCTTGCACGTTGCGTAGCGTCATTTACCCAGCAGAAAACAATGCTCAAAAGTTTGTTTACACTTCACGAGAAAGAAGGACAACAGGGCAACTTGCAATACTTGCAAAATAGATATTTAATCAAAGGGAAGAAAGACGACAAATATGCAAAAGTATTTTCTCACAAAACATGCAATAACAATAAATGAATGTCATGTTTTCGATCCACTCTGGACTAGTAAATCTCAACCCCAGCAGCAGCAGTAACATTTGCACGTCTTCTCGCGTTAATACTGCAGATAATGAACTAACATTGCATATTATGTTGCAATGATTTTCCTTATTGTAAAACCTGCTATTAAACCGTTTGCACAATCGATAAAACATCTGTCTGTTTCTGACAGCGGAGATTCTGCTCTTTTCGGCAATATTCAGGCCATTAAGTAACACAGAGCATGTGTTCAAAGCAGCGTTATGAAACAAAAGTAAGTTGCTCCGGTTCACATACTTATTTCGGTTGCATGTGTTATAGTGCACATATATATATATATATATATATATATAACTTCATATTGAACATTCAAATTTTAGTATACATTTGCATTTTGCATGTCTTATTTAGTAATAATGTGTAAAATTTCAATTCCGTTTTTGTTGCTGTCTGTTATTACACCAGACACTTACAGCATACAGTCACCATAGCACTGTCAGATGTTAAAAGAAGTAGTATGGGGGAGAAGAAGCAAGGAGATTGCTGCTTTGACACGACCTGTTGGTTCTTTTTTAAAAATAAGAATCGATAGAAGAATCGATAAAGAGGGATTGGAATTGTAAAGATTTTATCAATTCTCTTCCCTATTACGAAGTGTAATGATCTCACTGCATTCACAGATTATTTTACTTGATTATAGCCTTTGTAGTAAGATCATTACACATCTCTGTGATGGCTTTGTATATCCTACCTACATGGGCCTATCTGAAAAAGTAATTGCCCCTTAAACCTAATCCCTGGTTGTTCCACTGTTAGCAGAACAGTCTAAACGTGTTGTTAGTTAGCTCATCTCAGATGTAGCCTAACATTAGCTCAATAGGGATAATATTTAGAATGATTCTTTGTCTAGTGTCTGTTCTCTTCTTCTTCTTGTCTAGTATGACCATCAGGGTTGGAACATTCAGCAGGGTTCCCACTCATGGTGCATTTAGTGTCTTTAACTCGGAGAGATAAGTCTGCATAGTCATTCCATCAGCTACACATGTCTAAACATTAGCTAATGTTTAAATGGGGATTCAACCACGTTACAAATGTGATCAATTTCTGTTCAATATTACCCACTAACAGTAACTGAGTTAGGTGTTTTGTTTGATCTACACCATAATTTAAAGGTTTGGGCTCACTTTAAGATTTCCTCTGCCTATCCCGGCTATCCTAGCGACCATCAGGAGAGTTGTGGGGCACACCCTGGACAGGCCAGCAGTCTAACGCAGGGCTGACATATACAAACAGTCAAACAACCATTCACAGTCACAGTCACAGTTGCAGTCACACAAACAGACCTACAGAGTCAATAATTAACCTAACTCGCATGTCTTTAGATGGCAGGAGGAAGTTGGAGTACCTGCAGACACGGGGAGGACATGCAAGCTCCACACAGAGATCTGGAATTTTTTAAGTAACAACAAGCCTTTGAACCGTAATTCTATCCCAATATCAATATCTTTGCCAATTTCTTTTAATTTGAAAGCCTAACAATCCTTCATAAATAAACATAAAGAAATTTAATTTCAACATTTTATTTAAGCCCTACTTATTGAGCTTTTTGGTATGATGATAGTATTTTTTTTAGCGAAGTGAAATGTATGTCTGTTGCCATCCATAAGACTTGAAAAATTTGGAATTCTACAGGTGCCTATGTTATTTTAAATA
Organism: Microctenopoma steveboyesi; assembly: GCA_032359275.1. Classification (NCBI taxonomy): domain Eukaryota; kingdom Metazoa; phylum Chordata; class Actinopteri; order Anabantiformes; family Anabantidae; genus Microctenopoma; species Microctenopoma steveboyesi. The sequence continues at coordinate 1,027,350 of JAUMHF010000025.1, forward strand.
CTAAACCTATTTTTACAGCTTCTGGCATGAGATCATAGCAACTTATTTTTAAAAAACTAGCTCAGTAAGCTAACCTGGTCAATACTCTTATTCTGAAGGTAAACCTGCTGGAATAGGATTTTCATTCATCACCGTTTTGAGTTATATGTACTTTTGTGATATTGCTAATTATTTCTGTCTTTTCTCACTGCAGCTCAGCCTATTACATCAAAGCTTGATGAGGGTTGGTGGGCGTATAAGGACGCTGTCCAGGGAAGCTTTGTGCCAGGTAATACGCCATCACCTACACATCACAACAGGTTTTAAAACCAAAAGATGGCCACAACCTGGGTTTTGACTGGGTATTTGAAGCTAAGCTGTCTAAAAAATCTGCACTGCTCAAATTCTTACAACTGATACAAAAATAATAGAACATCAACTGGGCTGCTCTAGGTAAAGGAACAGCCGTTCCTATTGTCAGTGATTACTAATTAAATTTAATCAGCTGATGCTGTGGCAGATGCTTTGGCTTAGGTCTACGCCCAGTAGATTTTAGATTTGTTTGCTGGAGCTCTTTTATCAAAATGTTTGTGTAGATTTGACTTGCAGTGGGAGAAAGGACCTATTATCTTATTATCCCATTAGAACAGAACAGTCAACATCTGATCACTAATCTCCTCCTGCATTTTATATAAAGGGACTAGAATAGAGTTTAAGATGGCAATTCTCTCCTCGGTTCAATTGGATGTGCTGTTGTCTTTCATAATAAAGAATACGCAGATTCATGCAGTGCTGTCTACTGTATGGTTTAACACCACTTTTATTCCAGGATGAAACAATACAGCCTGTCAGCACGTGTCTTTGATAGATGGGTGGTCATCACAGGTTGTAGCCAGGCTATGAGAGTCAGAACAAATGAACATATGTGCACATCTTGTGGTTTGATATCCACAATTTAAAGTTTAGAATCAATTTCATATTCCTGGGAAACCAGGGTGTGTGCTGTCAGAGTTTCATGGTTGAATGCAAAAGCAACGACCAGCTTGTCTGTCTATCACAAAATATAACTACTTTTACTGGTGGGAACTTCACTGTGTTGTAGCACATCAGCATAGGGTCTTATGTGTTTTGTCCAATGACACGTGGTCCACAGTCCCCCGAACAGAAAAAAGCTCTGTTTACCCTGTGTTGATGTTCTGGTTCAGCTGGTTCAATGTACCCTGCAGTAGTACTACTCACTGAATGGTACAGAAGAAAGCATTGCCTGTTTATGTACAGATATCAGTGATGAACTTTCATCTAATTGAGGAGCTGTCATCATTTCTCTGGGGTTTTAAGGGGATTTACATGATGCACATTAAAGATAATGATGTCCTTGGAAGACTGTCACTAAATCTAAAAATATGTGCATTGTGTTTGGTTGATTGATGCAAATTGTAGCAATTGGGTTAAACGTCACTGCCTCCAAATGTTTTCTGTCAGAGCTGCTGGTGCTTGTCTAGCTGCTGACCGTGCTGACAAATGGACCTAAATCATTGTTTCCGTCCTGTCACCACTATTTTATTGTCCCTTTTTCCTTTTTCTGCATCGTGACTCTATAGCAGATGCCAAAGCTAACTAGTTTAAGATGTCATTCCTTTTGTAGGTTGACACTGAACAATGTTTCAGCTGGTGGAGGCACTGAGCACTTACACCTACTAACACACATATGTAACTTTGCTGGACTAAGCTTTACTGCACAAGAATCAAATGTAATGACAGTATGTATTTTTTACATGTCAGCTGTCATTGTCTTTAGCCATACTTCGAATTGCATATGTCCGACAGGACCAGTGTCAGTTTTATAATTACTTTAGAAAGATTAATGTGCCGTTTTGGCAGGATCATCATCAGTGAAAGTGCATGGCTAAAGCGACATGAGTTTATTTTACATTATTATTATAACAAATACACACATGTATTTTTCCAAATTATCCCCCTGGACTGCTTTTCCAGTAGGTCCAGCTGATCTCCTAATAATAGTAAATAAAAATAATAACCCCCGGATACTGTGATGAATAATCTGATCTGATTTTAAACTGTGGCTCACTTGACCACAACATGCAGGTGTACAGAAGGGTAAAGACATGTTTTATTAGCACCATCTATACAGCTAATGTTTTATAACAAGCTGCTCAGTAAGGGGTGCTAATGCTGCAATTTTCTCAATGAACCAGTAAAGTTTATGATTTCTTTGGTGTGTTTAACACCACCTGGCCTGCACTGCTGGGAGAGAAATGAAACATGCACTCTGACACACCCATGATTTCCGGGATCATAGACTACCTTACTGGTTGAACTGTTGATTTTAAGATATCCAGGAGTACTGGCTCAATGCTGCGGACATGTTATGAATCTGTGGTAACCAGTGTTATCAGTTTCCACTACGTTACACCCAGGACTAATTTTTATTCATGGTTTTTGTGTTGGTGTCTATCTTGAATTAGAAAAAGATTATAGATATTATTTTGTTCAGTGGACCTGGGACCTGACTGATAATATTAGGCTTATCCCATCAGCGACTTTGACACCCTCAGTCTACATTCACTGTTCACCTTTGTCCCTGCTTTGTGTTAGTGCTGTGCCAGCACAGGAGAAATGTCACATTCAGCTTGTTTTTAAGAACAAAGTGACAATGCAGTCAGCAAAAAAGGACAAAAAAGTTGTGGTGTCTGCCAGCATCAGAGCAGAAATCACTACTCCCCGTTTAAAGAGATTACTGTGAGATGACCCAACAGAGTTATAAGGGGGAACAAATGCTGTGACTTTAATGCTGCCGCAGCTCAGAGGAGTCAGAGAGGAAAGAGGCTTTTGGTGCTGCAGGTGTTCACCCATGAGCTGTGAAAACTAAATATAATACAACAAGAAACAGAATGTACTGAAGATGCCATGGAACCCTGGAGAGTATTTGGCAGGCGTAGGTAGCAGCGCCGCTGCCTCGTTTTACATTTTCTGTTGAATCCAGAAGCAGCCTCTGAGACATTTATTGTGTGTGACCCAGCTGGTATTAATACGTTTGTATGCATGTGATGACTAACATGCCTGTCACACGTTAGAAGATACAAGATAACAGGAGACATTGCATTGTTACCTATAGAGTATAATAGTACTTAGATTTTATAGATACTACCCCACACCTTTAGCATTTAACTTGATGTTGGTGAATATAGAAATGCAACTTTATGTGGAGGCTGGTAAAAGTGGAGCTGATTGTAACCACAGCTGCTTCATCCATAATAATACATCCATCAGTTTATTAAACATTAGTAAGTATTAGTACAGTACAGGTATTGTCAGTGCTGTTCCTAAAGGTTTTGTCAGAGAATGTTATGATCATAAAATATTGATATGATCAACACTGCAGTGCAGCAGCCTGAGGATGAGTTGACATGTAGTATATACTGTGTAAGTCTGTGCTGGAGGGAGTCCTGAGTTGGACTGGATTACGACACAGAACAACGGATCAGGAGGTTTAACAGATGGAGGTCACTGTCAGATGTGCCACATGTGGAGTTAGCCTCCCCTATTCACGTTCTCTCTTTAGGAAAACATTTATTGTTGATGAAAATGTAACACAACACATTTTTTGTCACCTGTAACTGTGGAATAAAGAGCTGATGTAGCTGCTGTAGTGTCTTAAAAGTCAGCAGCCAGCACAGAGCCATAAGGTGACACAGCCAGGTCCATCGGACGTTACCTATAAAATACCAGATACTGCTCCCATCTCTCTATCACTCTTCATTCTCTCCCTCCGTCTATCGCCCTTAATGTTTTAAGATGGCAGCTCGCACGGATGCTGCGGCTCATGGCTCTCCTTCTCAGCGTTTGTTTTTGTCATTTTTGCTCTTGTTTGTCTACTTATTTCATGCTTTTCTGTCTAACATCGGTTTCGCGTACACCCACTACACTCATCAGAACCTCATAGACATTGGTTTCCAGTACCAAACATCTGTTTCGAGGGTCTTTCAACACACACACAACATCCCAGACAACATTGCGAGACCAGAGGGCTCCCTGTGCATTGTTCTCGATCGGGTCTAGGAGGTGACGCAGAGGGAGAAGGGAAAGAAAGCAGAAGGGGGTCACAGATCCGGCGTTATGCTAAGGCTAAAGGAACAACCACATAAGCCACCTTTACCGAGCCTGTATCTTACCAATGCCAGATCCCTGCTGCACAAAACGGATGACCTGGAACAACAACTTGCTGGGAATTGCTATGGTTGGGGGGGCTCTGTATTTAGAACTGGTATAACAATGGAACAATTATAGAAAATCACTGTTCCCCTGACCTCGAGTACATGTCTGTAATTGCCGGCCCTTCTTGTTACCAAGAGAGCTAACAGTAGTGATTGTCTTGACTGTGTACATTCCACCCAACGCCAATGTAAACATGGTGCTCTCTCTCCTGCTGAACACCATTACCGAACAGCAGTGGGCCCACCCTAAGGGTGTTTACATAATTGCAGGAGACTTAAATAAGGCCAACCTGAAGACTGTACTCCCAAAATTTACCAACATGTTAAGTGTTGTACTAGAGGGGAGAACAATCTGGACCATATTTACTCCAACATCAAGCCTACGTACAGAGCCATGCCCCTCCTGAACTTGGCCAATCCGACCATCTTTCTTTCCTGCTCTCCGCAGCCTACATCCCTCTCAGACGCATCACCAGGCCCATCACAAAAACCGTTACAACCTGGCCAAATGCACCCCCTACAAAGAGGACTGCTTTGAACTTGATCTGGAAACACAGGAACAGTATTGGATTACATCAATTTCTGTATCGGAAATGTGACTGGGGACAAAAACATCTGGGTTTTCCCAAACCAGAAACCCTGGATGACCAGCCAGGTCCATACACTTCTCAGAGCATATGACGCTGCCTTCAGATTAGGCGACAAAGCCCGGTAAAAGGAGGCCCGCTGTGATGCAACAACAGGGGATCTGAGTGCCACACTAGTGGCTAAGCTCTCAGTGCTCAGTATGACACACTGAGAGCTAAGCTCCTATGTGTATACAAAGCAACCTCTGCACATCTGTCTACTGTTACGTTTTTGTAAGTTGTGAAACCTTTTTTATACTGTTACTGTCTTTTATACTTTTTTTACCTTTTTGTATCCTGTTTAACTTTTTGTATATAGTGACAATAAAAGGCATTCTATTCTATATCTCTTTCTGTCTCTCTTCGCAACAGGCACAAAGGGCCATTGGGTTCACCCTGTACTTCTTCTGTATATGTGATCACATCTGTGTCTGGTCGTCTCTGTGTCTCACCTGTTCCTCTCGCCTTCATTCTCTTCCAGCTCTTCACCTCCTTCTTTGTTCTGTCTATTACCCTCCTCCTGTTTTGTCTTTGAATCTCCTATTTGTATACCCCCCTTTTCTCCTGGCCTGTCAGTAACACAGATGACACATGAGTACATCATGTATGTATAGCTGTCATTCACGGCCCTGTCTTTTTTAATGTATTTATTTATGTTACAGACAGGACCTGGAGATATAAATGTAAAAGAAGAGAGAGACACAGAGAGAGAAAAAAAGTAGAAGGTGTGTGTCGGGGGGGTCAACAGATGGATAAGGGGAGAAAGAGACAAATGAGGACAGAGCGAGAGGAGGAGACAAAACACAGACAATCTGTATCAATACCTGCTGAGAAAGACAGAAAAAAGAAGCTCCTACTCAGAAAAGAGCGAGGGAGAGCACCGGAGGGAAGTCAAATGGCAGCCATTGTGCTGAAGCTCCAGGAGGCCATGACAGTAAGCCCAAAGGCACTGCCTGTAGTTGGCCGCACCAGGGTGGACCAGGCCCTGGACTCAGGGACCCAATGGCGACCCTCCCCCCAGCAGGGGCCCAGCAGAGCCAAAAGGGACAGACCCTGTCTAACAATCGCCGGGAGCGTGCCAGCACTCACCCGAGTATCCAGCTCCAGATGTCGAGAGCCGTCAGTTTAAGGGATCATCCACTGGCCTCCTCCACCCTTGTTATCCTTCTAATTTGGTTCGATTCCCCGAATCCTTCAGTCCTATGTCGAAGTGTCCTTGGGCAAGACACTGAACCCCAAGTTTGTGTCAGCTGCATAGCAGCTCTGCCATCGTTGTGTGTGTGTGCTTGTGTGTGTGAATGGGTGAAAGAGAAGCAGTGTGCCTGCAACTTGAGGCCCATTCAGACCCTCTGCTGAAATCTTGACTGAGCACTGAGGTCAGAGATGACTGATGAAATTTATCCCCCCATTAGCATCACATGGACATGAAGAAAAACAGTCAGGGGTTAGCTCAAAAAAGGGTTTTCAAGACACCCAGTTGAGTCCTGGATTTGAGCTTGGGTCCTTCTGTTGTGACTATGTCCAGCAATATCAGAATCAGCTGTGTTGCACATACAAGGAATTTGCTTTAGTCTTTTGTAGGTTCTCCAGGATAGTTCAGACATAAAACAAGTACAATAAATTATAGACAAATTACAGACAAACTGTAACAAGACAGAAAGAAAAGACAATGTGTGTGTGTGCAGTGTGCTGAGTTTAGTGCAGTTTGTGTCCATATAGCAGCAGCAGCCAGTTGTTCAAAACAGATATTGCCCTAGGGAAGAAAATGTTCTTGTGTCTGGTTGTTCTAGCAAACGTAGCTCTGTAGCGTTTGCCAGAGGGGAGAAGCTGGAAGAGGTTGTGTCCGGGGTGCCCGCATTTTTACCCTTGAGGTGTACAGGTCCTGAAGAGAGGGCAGAGGTGCACCAATGATCTTCTCTGCAGTTCTGACTGTGCGCTG
>JAUMHF010000025.1:1042555-1055749 GCA_032359275.1 Microctenopoma steveboyesi
TTTGTTTTTTATATCAGATCTCTACCACCTCACAGTGTGAACTTTCTTATGTGTTAGGCGACACACTAACACAGCAGCTAACTCATGCACCATGTGTACAAATCTAAGTTCATCCATTAAACAAAAGTTTTTACTTTAAAAGCCACCAATTCTTTTTAAAATGCCCAAGTCACCACTGTATAACTAATGTGCTGTCATGGAAGCTAACTGTTAATAGTACACTTACATGTGTTAAAACTGTTTGCATTTATGCTAAACTGGGTTAGCAACCAGTTATTGTTAGACACCGTCATAACTGCTGCCATATCCTCTCACGTTAATGTTGCCTTACATTATCTTTCGACACTTTAGTCATATTTGGGCGTATATGTTATAAGGACAATAATAAGAATAACTTACCTCGTACATTAACTTTTCTCCACCTCAGTCGTCAAAAACGCAGTTTTCCAATTCCCGCCGAAGTACGTCGCTAAACTGAAAACTCCCGTGATGCTTAGCGCGGCTAACGTTAAACGTCTCTTGTACGAAGAAGCGTGTTTAACGCGCAGCGGTGTTTAGCAACGTTACAAACGCTAGATATGGGCTAAACGTTACAGGTAAACATCGTCTCAGCAGCGCAACACACGCTCCTGGGCTGCGGCTCCAATTATCACTGGGCAGCTGGATCTTTTCTCCTGATGCCCCGGGTGGAGGTTAATGTCCGTAGCAACACACTAGTGTGTAAAAAAAATTAGTATACACATGTTGTGTTAAACGGGGCCATAAAATACACATGTTGTGTTATATATAAATTGACACAGAACTGTGTGTTAAGCAGCTTTGCTTTTTCAACACAAAATGATTCAATATTGACACAAAATGTGTAAAACACATAAGTTGTGTCATTTTTTAACACATTCTTTCTAAGAGTGTAGACGTGTACAGTGGGTCAGAAGGTGTGTGGGTGCAGTGTAATTTCAGTCTTTAGGGCAATGCCCCACAGTTTTCTCCCGACTGTGTCAGCTGTTTCTCAGTCTGGTGGTCTTTGCCTTCTGCCTGATGGAGGATTGTGAGCCTTTTAATTACAGCCAAGCCCATAATTATTTATACCCCTAGCAAATTTTGACTTAACATTACTTTTATTCAACCAGCAAGTAATTTTTTATTATTATTTTTAAAACAGCTGTTCCCAATAAATCAGGTTAATTAGGGTGCTTTAAAACAGCTTGTGAATGACAGTTTGTAAAGGGTATGAATAAATCTGGACATGACACTTTTTGCTCAAATGTAAATAAAAACTGAGAAATATAATCCTCAATAATGCCTCTTGTACATTGTTGTATTATCTTTTGGGAGACATCCATGTCATTTCCGGTCAAAAAATAATAGTAGAATAAAAGTAAGTTTAGGTAAAAATTTGCCAAGGGTATAATTATTATGGGCTTGACTGTATGTGCATTATGGTTGCACGCCAGCTGTAGGTGTTAGACAGGTGAATTCCAATACTGCTCAGTATTTTGCTCTGAACCCATATTTCTTCTTCAGTCAGCGCTGCTCTATCCACAGATTTTAGATCCTGCCTAAAGTCTAGATTAGGATTGAAACGAGGGACTCTGGACACAGTGATCTGAGTGCAATGCCCTGATCATTTAAATACAAGCCACTCTCCATGATCTCAAACAGCTGTTTTTCAAAAAACATTACTTTTACTTTATTCATACATGAGGGATGTGAGATGTCCACGCTTCACAGACAGAGAAGAAGAGAGAACAAGAGAGGGTGGAACAAAGACCCAAGAGAGAGCACAGGATACAAATTTTATTTGTCACATAAAATCTTATACAGTGTACAACCTGCAGTGAAATGTGTTCTTCTGCATTTAACCCATCCCCCCTTGGGGGGAGCAGTGAGACACAGACGGCACTAATGCTGGGTGTCTCGCTCAGGGACACACCTGGTATGGGGGTTGGCAACTCAGCTGGGAATCGAACCCGGGGCTCCTGCTTCCCAGCCCTCTGCCTTAACCACTCTGCTACCAGGCCGCCTCCGGATAAGAGAGCAGCAGCAGTGGAGAGGAAGAAAGAGGGGAATGAAGTTATGATACTTAATCTCAATGATCTCCTGGTGTCATTACACATTCACATTATTTACGCTTGATGGCTTCCCGCTACATTTCTTCCAATTACTCACTGCAGTAATGACATCAAAGCTATTGCAGCCTGTGATTATGGCATTGGTGCCATTTGTTCTCATTTAGCTGGGCTGCCGCTGGCTGCAGTAATGGATAGGCACATGTTCATCGTACTCAAATTAATTCATTAGCCTTTAATGTAGCACAGCTGAAGTGTTGTCAGCCTGATTTAGATAAGCAACAGTTTTTCTTTTCATATAGCTCACAGCATACAGTGACCTGTTGTTTCAGTGTTCACTTTAGAAGAAGTGGCAGGTTATTTGTCATGGAAACCAGAATTTCTGGTTATGGCCACTTTCTGCACTAGTGCAGGGGATGTTGTAGAAAAAAACTAAACATTATTGATTAGGGTGAGAGATGAAATAAAACCCATCGTCCGATCTGTCTTTTATAAGTTTATTTCCTTGCAAAGAAAGTTCAACAGTCGTGCATAATAGTGAAAAATCAACATAGATATGGTGAAACAAATATTTATAGTCCTGCATACAAGTGGGAGGATGCGACCCTGAAACAGTGCTGTGACAGAGAGACAGTCTGGTATCCACTAGAATCTATCTACGTGGAACCCACTATCTTTGACATGGCAACAGGACACAACATGGCACAAGCACATGTGTCAGGGTGAACATAGGAAAGGACAAAGCACATGGATAACTAAGATAATGAGGAAGAAATCATTCTTCACAGATCATCAAGGTTTCCATCATACTTTTAGTGTCTAAATAAGAAATTTACCTTATGTCTTGACTTCCTTGGAGAAAAATATAGTTTTTATCAGAAAATGGTTAATCTAATAGCAACTGGACTTGTTTAGTTCCTTGACAATGTTTTACCCATTCTGTAGGGCTTTCCCGAGTCTCACTTGAGAAGTTGCCATTGGATTATCCCTTTTTTGACTGAGAACCTTCACAGATAAATACCGTTTGTTTTTTATATGTTCTAGTTACATTAAAATTTGCGTACTGTTAATAAGCAGATGTATTCTATAGTTTTATGTAATACAGTACGTTTATATTTTTACCTTTATTTATATCTAAGAGGGTGATACCTTTTCTAAGGTGCTGAACTGATTGTTGGCAGCTTGTAGGGTTGGTTCTATTGTTTTATCTCAGTGTTCCTCGTCTTCCTCAGTTTGGAAGTGTTTGAGGATGGTGACTGCTGGAATGACTTGCTTGGAGCATCCTTTTGTGAGGAGTGCAGCCAAGTTTCATAAGTTTAACTGTGTAAACAAACAGGTATGAAACAAAGCTCTAATGTTATAAATAAAGAATTTGACACAAATCATTTCTCTTTTTGAAAAAAATATATTAATATTGCAGCATTGGATTCCTAGTTTTAACTGTCAAAAAACTAAATGATTTTCTTTGATGATTTAAAACTCATATTTGATTAAAACTTTGACAAGGATTCAAATGTTGAAACTGAGAACTGTCATTGTTTTTATGCAGATTTTGATTTTGAAGCCAGGTTGCTCTATTTTGGTGTCAAACTACAGAGCTGTGCTGTTGTTTGGTTCTGATGATTAAAGTGAACACACAAATCATGTCTAGTTCAAAATGACTTTGCTATTTTTAGGAGTGTGGATTTAAGAGATTGGGTGGATTGAACCTGTTAGGGTACATGTCAGGGCTGCGTGACAAAAAATATGCTTTTATATCAAGCTTATTGATGATAAAACTCTTGATTCTGCCACATATGCACGGAACAAAAACTCAGTTTTACAAATTTACAGGTGATTGTTTTCCATCTATCAAATAAATTGATGTATGCAATATAAGAAAAAAATATATAGAAAGTCAATATGGACCCATATGTAATGGCTTCAGTCAACACAACATGGGCCAACAAAGCACAAAGACAATTAAATTCACGTCACACCTTAGCGTACAGAAATGGAACAAAGTTTGAGCCCAACACTTAAATCTTGACTTAGTCAGCACAGAATATAAAAAGGGAACAATCAGCACACCAGGAAACACTGACGCTACTTCAGTGGTTCACCTGTTGTAAATGTTCATATTTCTGCACTTCATTGATTTAGCTGCAAAACTATGAAACAAATAAAATATATTATAATTTAAATGAATATTTTGTCACAAATTGTTGTAACTGTAAAGCTTATAACAAGTGAGGACAATTAAATAGCTGGACACAGAGTCGAAGATTAAGAAAGCTTTTTAATGAGACAATGGAATGTAGTGTGCAGTGGTTGATTGGTAGAATAGTCTTGTAACAAGATGTCATCAACCAAGTGGCCTATTGTTTGGAGAAGTGGTGGAAAAGGAGAGGTGTTAATGAACAGCTGACACTGACAGGAGATAGGGAATCCAGCAGGGCCTCTTTGTGTGCACACTGGGGAACAGAGAAGAATCCTGTGGACAGAGTTCCAGAGTTTGTGGTCTGAATCCTAATATCACACTTGATCGACAGCAGGGCAGAGACAGAGAAGTGAGATTTCCAACAGAGAGCAGGCAGAAAAAGAATCCACAGACGGGCTAGAGTCATGTATCAGGTAAAGGTTTTGACATACAGTCTTTCCCGAGAGCAGGCAGAAAACAAGTGTGGTAAGAGTCAGGTTCAGAGTACAATGAGGTCATGCAGAGATATGCTGGAGAGTTGATAAGTGACTTGGTCAACAATCTGGCAAACTAGAGAGGACTAAGGGGCTGCTGAAATGCACTGAGGAATGAAGGCGCAGAGGAATCAATCAGAGGCTGATTAGGAGTAAAGCTAAAGGCAGGAACAAAATAAGAGCAGGGACCACAATAAGTTGATTTCCATTTACATAAGAGATAGCAGTGTGACTTTGAATGCATCTTGAACAAAACTGTCACACAGCTGTCTGAAGAAGTATTTGTTGAATTTAAAAACTGTACGTAAAGTATAATTAATTTAAAGAAGTGTGTCAATTTAGTCCCAAGTACATTACCATCAGTATACTTACTAGGTAAAGAATATACTTGAGCATATTTATTAATATGAATTTAAAGTATTCTTCTTTGTAAGGGCTGTGTAAAAGGTGTTTTATTAATTCAGTGTAATAAGGCAGAGTCATGTTAAAAAGTACCACCTTAAACTAAAAAACTCTCCACATCTGTATGACAAAAACTTAGAGAAAGAAAACCCCTGCTAGATGAAGAACATTACTCTGACATAAAGAAAGAGAATTTATTACTGACACATGTTTTACACAGAGTGGCATGTAATTAAAATATTTTCTAATTGTTTGAATAAATGTATAATAATTTATAATTATAATAGCTCACTTCACAAAACTACATTTTATTGTAGCTATAGCTTACTCCTTAAATAAAAGATTATATTGCATATTGTAATTTTTATATTCTACAAATCTTACAATGAATTGCATTTTATGATAACATGGAATAAGCATTTAAGTAATTACTGTTACATACACATGTTGAAAATAGAAATCCAGATGGTGTTAAGAGTATAATGTCAGTAACGTTACTGGTTGTTACCGGTAAATATGCGGTATTTAACTGTTTCCATTGGTACAATAAGTTAGCATAAAAACAATATCATGGAATTTACCCACAATGCCATGCAAACATACTTTTTAGACTGTTTACACTTCTTCCTGCTCTCTTTTTTATGTGTACTAGTTAAGTCAAATTGTGTACTTGTCATTACAAAGATCATTTTATCATGTAGTGTTACATCACAAAGCAGTTTTTGCATAGTTTTTATTGCCTTTATTTCTTTTCTAACATTATAAGCAACGGATAATAAATCTGGAAAAATATACAGCTGTATAAAGCAGTGATATTTCAAACAAAGAACATGCAGGATGGGTTTATAGTCTCTCTCGCTCTGGCTCTATAAATAAAATCTTTGTCTTTAGTCTTGAAAGATATAACAGCATTAGAGAAACTCACACTGGTAAAATGTGCTGTAGGAAAGATGCAAAAATCACAAGAATACAAAGAAAAGGAATCAACAAGGGGGTTAGAGAGTAAGCATAGTGTCTACACATGGAAAAAGATGTGGAGGAAAATGAAGCTTTGCAGCAGATGGCTGTAAATCCCCCATGACAACTGAAGAAAGGTCGAGACCCTGGGATATTATCATTTGTACCAGTATTGGTGCCAACAGCACAGCTGATTTCACAATGGCTGCAGTATAGGTTTTGTTGCAAGTTTTGACTAATGATCTGTCCAGGTTAAGTGGTTTGTGTGTCACAAACTGAATTGTCATTGATGGACAGTGTGTCATACTCTTGACTGCAGGATGTCACAGGCTCCATCCTCCATTCTAAGATGAAGAGGTACATTTTGTTGGGAACGGTGTAGCAGTAGGTAGTAGGCAGTCAGCAGTTGTTCATTGAGGAGGTCAGTTACCTCGACTTTGACCACCAAATTGTAATCAGTTCATCCTAGAGTACATGTGGAATTGTTTGCGGAATTTCTTGTTTGTGCACAAACAAGAAATTCCCTCAAGGCATTTCTGACATCCTGCGTTAACAAGAATCTGACATGTGGTCAGACGAACAGACAACCTGTAAACATAATGGCTTCAGATCACAGCGGTCACAGATGAAGGCAGGTCCAGTGTGGCTGCCATTGAAAACTCGGTGTTAATGTCATAGGTTAGATGGTCACTTGTCATTTCTCATACAGTAAATTTCACAAATTATGAAAAGTAATGAATCCTTATGACCTTTTTATACTGTTTTATCATGCTAGGAATGCAGCAAACAGTTCACTTAGCATTGACATGAATTGAGGTTTTGAAGTTGAGCGTTTCTTAGCGGTAAAATGCAACAGCCTGAAATAGTGACTGTGGCTCTTGTTTACCAAGACTCTGCTTAAAATGATTAATTCCAGAGAGTTAAATGCCATATCTTTGTGAAACCACCTAACGTAAACCGGAACGTCACATATTTCAGTCACAACCTGATTATTTTGTTTCACATCACATAGTCTATAAGAAAATCATTAAAGCAAACTGTAGGTTCTCCTACAAGAAATATCAATGTTCCATAACAATGTTTCAAATTTTGGGCTGTCAACGTGTATTAATACACCAACTTAATGACTTTATTGCTATATCCTGTGAGTTTTCAGTCTAGCAGTGTGTTTTCTAAAAAGTGACTAGCGAGGACATATTGCTTTCTACTCTTCACAATACGCAGTGTCCTAACAACATGCTGCTGCTAAATACCCTCAGTTATGTTTTATTCTACTCACGCATTCACTCACGTTCATTCTCATTTTGCTTTTATTATTCTTGGGCCTCTAGCATTTCTAAAAAAGGTGTGTGTGTGTGTGTGTGTGTGTGTGCTGCGTTCACAATTGGTCATTTTGATTACATTACAGGCAGAATAGCTCCCTATCTCCATAACCTGTAAATCTGTCCTGCAGCCAGGCTATGGGACACATGTCATCTTGTCTTTTTTTGACTCACTGTAATAATTTAGACTAATCGACAGAACACACACTGTATACTATGTATTTGAAGAAACATGTCCTGCTTGTGAGCCTGGTCAAAGAAAGAGAATAGTAACACATCCACACTGTCCCGCTAGTTCTAATAACCAAGCATTTACAAAAGTGTAACCCTTAGGTCCTTCAGGCCTCATAGCTCCCCTCACACTGTGCTACTGCTGTAAGTGTAAGTATGGTTCATTTCTCACAACAGCTGAGAACAGACTTCTCCACTGTGAGGGGAGTTGGCTGGAGCAATACGGCCCTCACATCAGTGAACTGAGCCGCCCACTGTTAGTTCATTAGCTAGGCTTTGCAAGGCTTCTGAAAAAACAGTACAGATATAGACTACAGCTTCCTCTTCCTCCAAAACGAAGTCACAAACAAACACGTAATTTCTAAGCTTATCGTTGCTCAACATACCTAACATAAATCTGAAAAGCCATCCACGGCAAAATAAAGAATGCCTTAAAATCCACAAGAGTTTGTCCACAACTCCACCCACACCAGATTAAACAGAGCCAGCACAGAAGCAAATGACTCTTACTGCTTTGTTTGCTAAATCAATCCCATACGACAAAAAAAGTTCAAAATGTAGAGGTCATGGTTGCATTCACAAGACAACATCGCTATATACATGGTCCCATTTAGTGGAGAAAGCCAGATTAAAAAATCTCATTAAGACACTTGACCCAAGGTATCAACTGCCTGGTTGCAAATGTTTTTCAATGTCCCATTTTAAATGAGTTTACTATATTAAGCTGTGGTTTAAAATAAATATTATTTTTAGGCCTTATCACCCAGTCCAACTGCAAATAGTTGACTTATTTTTTCTGGAGACCTCTTAAAGGCCAATAGTAACAGGAGGACTGCCTACAGCAAGCAGAACCTCTTTCAGTGTTCAAATATTTGTTCAAATAACTATGTTAATGGTCATCCTACTCTTCAATTTATGATTTTTATTTAACATTTTATCCATAACCAAGTACTTTGAGTGTCCAAGCACGCCCATAAAACAATTAAATAGCACTGTGGTGAGCTGATAATGTAGTAGGTAAAATGACATTGATGTTCAGTGTCATAAATAGAATTGTTGTTGTGGTTGTGGACATATTTAGACAGCGTGACAGATTTTTCTATGTTTCAGTAGCTCATTACTAGCCTCAATGACTTCAATGACCAAGATATTGGGATATTATCAACAAAGCCTAATAGCTCGTCAAATTGATCCACTGTGTATCCAGTAAATAACCCATGAACTCTTGTTTTCTTCTAGCATTTTTTATTTTAGCCAGGATTGAAGGATTAGCTTGTGACTGTACCACCCTTTATAATGCAGTTCCACACTGACAGTAGTCTCATATAATAACTCTTTATGAACAGTACACTTTCACCCCACCTCAGTTATCCTTACAAGCACCCACACCATCCCTGCTATTCTCAAAGCACCTTTGTATCTTCTTAAGAATATGAGATTATTGTATGACACACAGCATCTTTAAGAGCTTGATACTCTCAGGACAATGTTAATTTTTTAATCATCTATCTCTTTAGGTTGGGTCAGATGTGAAATAGGCTTTGAAATGAGATGGAGAGGGAGAAGATGGATGGTGCTGAGGATCCAGTGTCAAAGAAATGTTGGGGAAAAAAATTAGAAGGGATGTAAAATTGAAAAAAGGTTTTAGACTGGAAAGTTGTGAAGACTGGAGTATTCATTTCCCCCTTGTAAGGTTAAAACACAATAAAATCATGATTTCAATTCAATTAAGATTAATTATTTTTCAAGGTGAGTCAGAATATAATCACTTGTCCAACAACAATTGCTGATTTGTTTACCTGCTCAAACTAACACAAGTAAAAAATGGTTAAATTACACTGGGTGATTCCAGAATCAGCAGGTTATCTCTATTTGCAAAAATCTGATGACACAGTTATAGGCTAAAACAATACAGGGATTATAATTTAAGGTACGCCGGGTAGTTCAGTGGGTGGAGCCGTTCTCTACGACCCTTAGAGTGAGTAGTTCAGGTCCCAGTTCCAGCCACTGAAAACCTGCAGTAGTTCCATCATCTACTACAGCTGTCCAGGGGATCAATAAAGTATATAATTACTATTCTTTTATACTGAGATCATGCATTAGCTGTGGGAATTCACCCAGTCAAAGAAAAAACATCAATAGTGGAATGATTAAAACGGATGTTCACAGTGTCCCAGAGACGCAGTACGGTGATCTCGTAGTTATGTATCTGAACAACTTTAGTATAATACAGGTCCATCTCAAAAAATTTGCATATTGTGATAAAGTTCATTATTTTCTGTAATGTACTGCTAAACATTAGACTGTCATATATTTTAGATTGATTACACACAACTGAAGTAGTTTACGGCCTTTCATTGTTTTAATATTGATGATTGTGGCATACAGCTTATGAAAACCCAAAATTCCAGAAAAGCCTGGCTCCCAGAATACAACAGAAACAACTTGTCACAGTGGCAAACTTGGGTCCTGCTGAAAACATGTAAGTGGTCCATCTGGACCACATTTCCATAGAAATGTTTGGAGCAAAAAAGGAAACATAGTCTGCTCCCTGGTGACTGTCTGCAGTGCTGACAGTCAGACTCAGAGGTTCAAAAGGTAGCAAGTTGTCCCAGTTTTGCCTGCTATTTTTCACATTGCTGTCTGGAAAATTGTCTTTATAGCTGATTAATTTCTAAAACTTGAATCTGATGTTTCACTACAGTACATATGCAGAATTATTCAAAGTATGACCGTGGTCAGAATTTACAAAATTTTCTTGTTGTTTCTTGTTCTTGTTCTTTAAAAGGTGTTGCATCTGATGGTGCAGGTTTGAGGTCTATGCGCAGTTTGAGAAGATAGATGGAATGATTATTATGATGATATTATGAGGATGCACACAGAAAAGGGGTCAGAGCTCTTACCATTGGGAAGTTTAGCTTATTTAAATGATAGTGATGATACTGAAACATAAAACTGGCTTTACAAAATTGTGCTCACCATATACTTTGCTGCCATGCTGTTTGTGTTGTAGTATTTATGATATAATAATGTACCCTACAATCTAAATCATCATAGTTTAAACGACGACACTCAAACAGTATTTTGAAATGTATGTAATGGATGTGTATTACAGTTGACTGACAAGAAAAAGAAAGAACAATTTCAGACTGATTTGTACACACAAACAAAATGTAATGGATGTAGAATAAGCAATTAAATAGAAAGTTCATCAGAGGAAATTTCTGTTTCGGTGAACATGCACACCTGCTTCAGAGATGCCCAAACTACAGCTGCTTATTTCTTCACTGTCTCTCTCTCTCTCTTTCTCTCATTTACACACACATAATGTGAAGACTATCCTCACTTTGTCAAAATGTCCTCACGTATGTACTTTGTATATGTACTGTATATGTGTACTGTGTATATGTGCTGTATATATGTAGTGTATATACACGTATGTCAAATATCTGCGCCTGGCTGCATTTCAAATGTCGGCATGATCGCAGTCATATCCTCCTCTCTCTTACAGTGACATTGCATCATTTTCTGCAGACATCTCAGCAATAGATATGTTTTTATACTGACAGCTGCCACTGGAATGGAACGTTTTACCTTCTGCTTACTTTAAATCTTAGACAGTGAAGTTGTTCATCTCTTCTCCTCTTCGTGGCACTGACCTGTGGACAAGAGTGGCGAGATGTTTCAGATGTTGTTGTGTCTTGGTATTTTTAGCACAGTTTTTCCTGTTGGACACGATGATCAACTTTCATTCATTTTCACTTTTTCTTTTTTTTTTTTTTTTTCACTTTTTCAATGACAAGCTGGACAACTGGACACCTGGACAGGTCCAGAGGCAGCAAAGCAGCCGTAGATCACTAGCTACTGCTCCTAAACCTTACTCCTGTGAGCGTATGTTAAAAAATGAAGAGCATTGCTGCACTGACATCTGAGCGAGACTTGTGAAAGTATTTCTCGGCACCTCTGCACCACACAGTGATCAAGCAGTCACAATGTTCAACATATGTATGCTGGGATCTCAACTTTCATTTGTGGGGTAGAATTATTGTTATGATGTCAGAAACATTAGGCAAACAATTGCTTTTACTTTGAGGACAAATTTCCACTTTTAATATGCTGGGAAGGACACATCGTCCCTCAACTGCTGCTCTCACAAATCATGACTGAAGATATAGAAAGAACCATACGGCAGCATGTCTAAATGTAACATTTGACAGTATGGTGAGATGGTGGCCTTTGTTTGCTGTGTGAATGTATGTGCTGGTCCTGTTGAATGTCTACATGCAGAGTCTCTTCAGTCTCTCCTAATGGAGGAAAATGATCTTCTCGTCATATTACAATGACATAATCTGCAGGTTTCTAAACATCAGAACGATCAGTCCCTGCTGAACATCCTGCTAACAGCATGATGGAGACGTGTCTCTGATCTACTGCTCTTGAGGAATTTATACCACCTAATCCCTGCTTTTCATTTAAACGTGCATTTTAGGGTGTGTTCACGTGTGCTTGTCCTGTACAGTTTATGTGCATGCGAGTTTGAAATGTGGGTCAGATTGGCTCATAGCCTCACAGTGTTTAAACTGGGCTAATGCATAGTAGCATGCTGATGGATGGATTTAAAGCTCACACTGCACCTCTTGTGAACCAGATCATGTTCACAGGTCACATTTGAACCACATTTGACCGCTTTTCCAGCAGGTTTTGTTTGTCTGGAGGCAGCAATGTAGACAGTCTACAGTAGGATTTTAGAAACGGGACCACCGCCCCCCCATTGTTCATTGTTCTGCTCAGGACTGTAGCAAGTTAGATTTAATGCAGCAGTTCTTTCAAGGACATGCCACTAAAAAGCAACAGCTGCTTATAAAATCAGATGAATAAATAAAGTCTGTCTCACTACTAGAACTCTGCCTGTGAGAATCAATCCCCTATTCCCCAGGACCAGAGTGTCCTTAGTGGTAGCTAAAGCAATTCTAGTGGCCCTCAGGCCTTGTCCTCCGCTTGATGAAAACAAATAGCTGAGCTGACTGCATATGCAGAATTTATATCTATTGCATACAAAATGTATGAATGTGAGGAGAAGGATTTTAAACTCTGTTCTAGATTTAACAGGAAGCCAATGGAGAGAAGCTAATGTAGGAGTAATATGATTTCTCTTGTTAAGTCCAGTCAGAACTCAGCATCACTCTGAGACAGAGAAATATTCCATGATTTACAGGAAGGACGGATTCTAAATAAGACTGAGGTGTGGCAGACACATCTAGAGCTGCTAGACACAAGCAACTATAAATGCCAATTGCAGGGGGGTTTGATCCGTTTTTTCTCTGATATTTATGATTTCAATTGTAAAGAAGTTCATGAAGTCATTACTGCTGAGATGTAAAGGAATACTCGGTTCTACAGAGCTATGATTCTTCATCAGCCTGGCTACAGTGTTGAAAAGAAACCTGGGGTTGTTCTTATTTTCCTCAATTAGTGAGGAATAATATGTAGTTCTAGCGTTACGGAGGGCTTTTTTATACATTAATAAACTATCTTTCCAG